>JAOBAY020082809.1:0-10688 GCA_025331085.2 Zoanthus sociatus
TGTTGTGTCGGGTTAAGTTCACGTGCGAACGCAAAGGAAGCGAGAGATAAGGGACGTTTTACACTTCATTGTATATCGAAAAATTTAAGATGCACATTTAAATAAACCAAAAATCCGCAGCATTCTCATAGCCTTGGGATATACTAGTTCCTATCTCGTGATCTTACTGAATACACTCCTTTTTTTTATTAAGAACCAGTAAATCTTAGCTCAGGCTCAATGTTCTTATTTTGTTTTTAACGGTACTTAGATTTTCTGTGTTCTCCGATGGGGTTAAATGACTCCATATGTCTTTATACTACGTGTACTGTAGGTACCTGACTTGCAGGGTGAATAAACCATAAATAAATAATTGGGGTTAATAATTGTTTTAAATGGGCGAGGTTTACAAAACATGGATCAAATTATCGTACCAAAGCACTGTGTGTTTTTGGGACGCTACATGTTTTCTCATCTATCAAGTCTTTTTATTTTTTTTTAAAAAAATAAGCCTCAGATTGTTCTTATATTGTTCTTATTTTTCGAGCGGTTTCAGCCTCAATGTTCTTATTAAGTTTGTTCATAATAAAAGAGTGTATTCATGTTCCACAACAACTATTTGAGTACGTAATCTTTTCTGGACCGTTTTATTGTTGTTGTTGTTGTTGTTGTCCACGGCTGTTTCTAACGTCAAATTTAGTTTGTGCATGCGCAGTTTGCTGTATCTAAAAAAAAAAAATTGTCAAGCGTAATTGTGATGTCTTGTTCGATAAACAATTGGGTTGCTTCGCAACAACCAATGGTAGAAAGAATTGGCTGAATTTAACCTTGGTCTCATGTACTGTCGAAAAATATGAGAAAACGATCTTCTTATTCAGTCGAGGTTTTGCGTGTTTTATGAAATTTAATGCCGTTTTTGTTTCTGTGAAATGTTTTTATTTGAGACAACCACTTTGCTGTTGTTGTTGTTGTTGTTGTTGTTGTTGTTCTTCTTCTTCTTCTTCTTCTTAGTAACGAGACAAGACCTTATATTCTTAGTTATAAAATTATTTTGATTTGAGATCTTCATCCATAAAGTCCTTTACCGACACTATTTAGAAAACATCATCAAAAATAAGATATTTTTATACACCTGGCCCGTTTCTCCAGTGCGGCCATTCGATTTAATCACAGACCGCCATCTTGTGCATGAAATCGAGGTCACGGGTGATAAAAAATGTTAAAACATTAAAAAAGTAAAACTAATACAACTTTAAAAATTTGTGGTATATATGTTATACACAATATTTTGGTTGGCCATACCAACCTTCAGGTGTAAAAACAAATGAAAGATCGTTACATGTTTACAGGTTTTTGAAAAATTTATAAATAATGTGTTTGACAGGACCAGAAGAGCACGTATCTGATTAGTGTCTTCATCTCTGGCATTAAGACCATTGGGTTCAAGTGTTTTACCTCTTAGATTGATTAGAGTTGCTTCTCTAGCTTTACGAATGGAGTCTCTGGAAGAAAATATTTTTAAATTCAATGGGGATTAGTTGCATATCAGTAGCAGTGAGATCGGGATTACTGAAAGAAACTTTTCATACACAGATCCCACTGCTGCTGATATGTAGCTAATCCCCATTGAAAAAATATTTTCTTCCCGAGACTCCATTCGTACAGCAAGAGAAGCACAAAGAAAAACAACAAAAACATTCTTTGTCTGTTTTCGACCTAAGACAGAGGCAATTTTTGCAAACTATAACTGCAGTTGTGCTGTTTAAAAAGATTTGTGTCAGCGTGTATGGCTGCTGTATATACCATAGAGCTCTATGACAAATGCCAAGTTTGGAATCTATTTCTCCTTTCGTTTCAAAAACCTCGAAACCACAGGTTAATGAGATGTTTTTATCAGTTTCAAAGTGTAACTGCTATAATAGTTAGTACCTGGTGGTTTTTACTCCTACAGTGTTTGCATATTTTATTTCTTATTTATGATAAACTGTGGAGTTTACAATGAAGTTCTAACTATAGAGTCACTAGATTGCCGGTAAAGTATGATTTACAGCGTAACCCCCAACCCATTTTATTAAATATTGTATTATTAAACATGTGTTAAAACTAAAAAGATGTTGCATTCTCTTTTTTGCAGTTTGTAATTCTTTCCCCTCCCTAAGTAAAGCATTAAACTTTGACAGACATCACAAATTCCAGGTTGACCAGATAGCATTAAATCAATTATAATTATGGCCAGTGATAAACGTAAAACATTAAAAGAATAAGGTGCCAACATCTATTATTTTTCTAAAAGAAACGAAGAATTACAGGTGTAACTAATAATCTTCATAAGCAAAATCAAAAACGTAAAAAAATACAACAATTTTTTAAAAAAAGCAAAAATGAAATAGATATCAAAAAATGTGATTCACTACTGAAACTAGCCTTTTACTGCCAAACTTCAGAATGCAAATCTGTCAATGAAGACAATATTTTTTTTTCATTTGTGTTAATCAAAAGTTTAAAATATATGCAGATTTCCTTCAGGCAATTCTATTCCACCAAAGTCCTGTTCATTTTAGTTCAATAATAAAATCTAAATAATCGGTAAAATATTAGTTATGAGACAAGCACGCTGTCCACAATTTATTAATGCCGCCTGCAACATTACATGGTATTGATATAAACCTACTAACGGTCTAACACAAATCCAGCATTCTGATTGGCTACTCTACTAGAGGTCTATTTGTGATAGCCTACGAGTAGAGAAAAGGTGACGGTCAAAATAGTAATGAGCCCCATTTTGCTATAAAATCAGAGGATTTCTTCGATAATTTAATTTGTACATCCTTTTTTGACCGATTAGTAGGTTTATAATAAAACAATTAGACCTCTCGGCCTCATGGACTACGAGTCTGAATAGCCATGCGGCCTACGGCCTAATCGGCTATTGACTCGTAGTCCATTCGTCCTCGAGGTCTACTTGTTAAATAGTATAGTATAGTGCAGTATAGTATAGTATAGTATAGTATAGTATAGTATAGTGTTGTGTAGTGTATTGTAGTGGAGTAGGCTGTAGTGTACTGCCCTGCAGTGCGGCGTAGTATAGTGCAATGTATAGTGCAATGTAGTGCAGTGTATTATAGTGTATTGTAGTGTATACGTAGTAGAGTGTAGTGCAGTGCAGTGTAGTGTATAGTGCGGTGTAGTACTAGCGTAGTGCGGCGCATTGTAGTTGTAGTTGTAGTGTATAATGCTGCAGTGTTTTGTAGTGTGGTAGGGTGTAGTGTAATGCAGTGCAGTACAGTGTAGTAGAGTGTAATGTATAGTGCAGTGCAGTGCAGTGTAGTGTATTGTAGTTTAGTAGAGTGTAGTGTAATGCAGTGCAGTACAATGTAGTAGAGTGTAATGTACAGTGCAGTGCAGTGTAGTGTATTGTAGTTTAGTAGGGTGTAGTGTAATGCAGTGCAGTACAATGTAGTAGAGTGTAATGTATAGTGCAATGTAGTTCAGTGTATTGTAATGTATTGTAGTGTAGTAGAGTGTAGTGTAGTGCAGTGCAGTGTAGTATAGTGTAATGTATAGTGTAGTGCAGTGTAGTGTAGTGTATTATAGTGTGGTAGAGTGTAGTGTAATGCAGTGCAGTACAATATAGTAGAGTGTTATGTATAGTGCAGTGCAGTGTAGTGTAGTGCATATAGTAGAGTGTAGTGTAATGCAGTGCAGTGCAGTGTAGTATAGTGTAATGTATATTGCAATGTAGTTCAGTGTATTGTAGTGTATTGTAGTGTAGTAGAGTGTAGTGTAATGCAGTGCAGTGCAGTGTAGTAGAGTCTAATGTTTAGTGCAGTGCAGTGTAGTGTTATATAGTGTGGTAGAGTGTAGTGTAATGCAGTGCAGTGCAGTGTAGTAGAGTTTAATGTATAGTGCAATGTAGTTCAGTGTATTGTAGTGTAGTAGAGTGTAGTGTAGTAGAGTGCAGTGTAGTGCACTGCAGTGCAGTAGAGTGTAATGTATAGTGCAATGTAGTGTAGTGTATTAGAGTGTAGTGCAGTACAGTATAGTATGGAGTAATGTTAGTGCAGTGTAGTGCAGGGTATTGTAGTGTATTGCAGTAGAGTGTAGTGTAGTGCACCCGCCGTGCAGTGCAATGTAGTATAGTGTAATGTATAGTGCTGTGTAGTGCAGTGTAGTAGAGTGTAATAGAGTGTAGTGTAGTGCAGTGCAGAGTAGTGTAGTGTAATGTAGTAGAGTGTAGTGTAGTGTAGTGCAGTGTAGTATAGTGTAAGGTATAGTGCAATGTAATGCAGTGTAGTAGAGTGCAATAGAGTGTAGTGGTGCAGTGCAGTGCAGTGTAGTGTAGTGTAATGTAGTAGAGTGTTGTGTAGTGTAGTGTATTGTAATGTAGTAGATTGTTGTGTAGTGTAGTGTAGTGCAATGTAGTAGAGTGTAGTGTAGTGTAGTGTAGGGTCGTGTCGTCTGTGTAGTGAAGTGTACTGTTTCGAAGTTGGAATCTTGAATGAACTGGTGCTATAGTTTACGTATTGTAAAGAGCATTTGTTACAAGATGTTATATAAGTAAGAGAAGTAATTAAATAATCGAGAACAGATCATGATCAGTGAAAACGATCGACTGCCTTGTAGGTTTTCACTGATCTACTCCAAAATTCTCCCAAACTTTTGCGTTGGTTTTCACCAGGCAATGAAGGCACGGAGAACATGTTTTATTTCATTCATAAAATTATGATTTTTCGATTTAACAAAGTGAAAAAACCATATAAAACTCTTGTATATTTATATGCAAAGTCTTCTTTCATGAAACTGTAAAGTCTTACAATGCAACTTTGAGTCACAAATCATATTGTTCACGACATTTAATGCTTCATAGCGCTATGAAAACACACTTGCTGACACTCAAAATGCATGTACAATCCAAAGTATTTTATTAATGCATAGGGAATATAAAAAAACTTCCTTGGACAACCATAAAATTGTGGGAAAAGAAAAGATCGATAGCAGAGAAGGCTGTTAATTCAAAAATATACAAAGTCATATATACTTGTTCTTCTTTCAGTTTGTTTGTTTTCGTCAATGGATAAAATTATGCATGTAGGGGCGCAGAAAAAGTGCAACAAATGCTTAGAAAGCAAGGATATAGTTTGTTAAGCAAGCTGTCAATATCGAATAAAGATCTGGTCTATTGCTTCACTTCATGTTGATGTGCAAGACTTTTTTAATAGAACAGAATGGGAGCACCTAACACTTATTGACTGAGACCGAGGAAAACAGTATGTTTTGTATATTTGTGTATGAGCCTCGCGATACGGACAAAATCAGAAGAAAGCTTATGTTAATAACAGTTAGTATCATGGGACGACATTGAGATGTAGATATGAGAAGCATATCTAATAACGGTGACAGTTTAGACGACGTGGACCGATTAGGGAGATATCAGGGAGAATATGTCAATAACCTATAAGTGAGATCAGCAAGTATTTGTTTGTCTTTAACATCATGTGGTTTAATTCGCACGTGAAAAAAATCAAATATAGAGAATAGCTAAGTTCATGAATCACTTTCTTTGATTTGGCCTAACTGATCTTATTGGCTATAACGATAAAACAGCGGATGGCCCTCCCCTGTCAGTGCAAAAATGCGTGGATGGCCCTCCCTCGAAATCCAAAAAATCACTTGGCGACCCTCCCCCGAATTACTCCAGCCCACGCCCCCTTTAAAAACGTACACTCCCTGATTTGTTTGTATCCCGCAGACGTAAAACATCGTTGCCATTTGAAACAGTAGATGCCATACCGTAAAACAGTCCATGCCATCGGCTGCCACTGATGGTATTGACTGTTTCTTGAGATGGCATCGACTGTTTCTTGAGATGGCATCGACTGTTTCAAATGGCAACAACGGTTTTCGAAAATGAAAACTGCCGGCAGACGCTATCTATTACCTGATACTGAATGATAGCGAGAACGGTAGCAAATCAGATTTGTGACAGTTAAGTTATTAGATTTCTACTAAAAGCAGTTAGCAATGTGTTGTATAATATTGTTCTAAATCGTTAAATATATTGCAGTGGGTTTCTAAAGGATCACTGAGCACAAAGAAATTCGGTTCTTACATTTTGTACGATAGGAGTAAATCTTCTGAATTTCAGCAGGCTTGCTTTGGGATTAATTTTGACGAGTATTATGTCGAACCTCGGGACGTTTTGGGTTTTAATTTACTTTTACATTTTTCCGGTTGATATGTACAGCAATTTCCGCTTCCGTTTTTGAAAGCAAAAATGAGGAAGCCCGCAAGAAACTCATCAATGTCACTTGCAGCCAATTCATTCATAAAAAAGCAATTATAGATATTTGGCTTCCATAAAATTTCAAATTTTTTAAGTCAGCTCTTTGTACATGTATTTGCCGTTTATATAGTCATAGTGAAGTCTTCCGTGTTATGCATATTATTTTCTTATTGTCAGTTTTTAATACGTAATTTGTAGTTTTCAGCGCATCACTGACACTGTTTAGAAAAAAAAGATGAATATTTGGATATTGCATTTCTCTTTTCAACAAGCAACCAAACTCCAAAGCATTCGAATGATAATACTACTTAAAACAGAACAGTCTAGAATTTTATTTCTAACACGAAATTACATTTATGGATTAAAAAGGTACACTTTAATGACCCTTCAGTTAGTGCTGCTATTTTTATGACAAGTTTTGGCTTTCATATATCTTAGATATTTTTATCTTATCTCTTCCACTTAATAAGGATCACAAGAAAGTCACAGGCTGAAATACGGAAATGCATGAAGGCAGTTTTTAATCTCTTTAGCGTTGTCAGACAGATAATCCAGCAACGCTATGGTGCAAAGAATTTTAACTTCCAATGTAATCGTTCATTTGGTGCTCAGATTCAAAAGACAAGTGTGAATATCTGGTCGCCATTTTCTCACTTCAAGATTTAATAGCCAGCATTCAATAACAGAGAGCTGCACGCGATGGCTAGAAAGTAGGTGAAATTTCAGTTTCTTTTATATCATGACTTGAAACCATTCACAATTATTGCTCGTTCATCAGTATTCATTCCTCTCAGTGTAGTGTTACACTTGAATTCTCTTTTTACACAAAATCAAACGAACAACTTAGGCATGCGCAAGCAGAAGCAACACTATTTATCAATTTTCTTGTCACGCTCACATTGCTCTTTACTCGCAACTTTTTACTGAGTTCATGATCCAAACGTGAAAGACGACATTTTAAGTAGCTTTATCTTGACTTAAGTATTCAAAGAAGTATGGCTAGTATGTTTTCGTTAGAGCTATCTAAAATTTCGAATCGTACCATGTTCGAAACCACTTAGTTGTGTTTCATCACGACAAACTTATTTCTAAATGGATTTTTATTAATTATGAATAAATAATCTTATTTTAAATAAATCTTCAGTATAAAGGAGTTTTAGCCTTTCAGACACTTTCGCTTGGACAGATAGGCCACTGTAATACTTTTTTTTTGTAATCTAAATTTATAAAATATATTGTTGATGGTAAAAATGTGTAGTTTTTCTAAAGCAAAAATTTAAACTCACATTTAACTGTGCGCTCAAGATTCCTTTACACCAATCAAAAGTTGGTCTGCTTGTTACAATTTGTGTTACTGAAGCTGTCACAACTCTATAATTCAGAATGAGATGCAGTAAAAAAAATCTCTAAAAGTAAAACCATTTGTTTTCACATGAGTTATTGTACGCATGCGCTTACGTAAATCAGTCAACGGAGACAATTTGTGACTGAAGCAAAAGAAGCCCATGTTATAAAACAATACTCCAAAAAGTAAATGGTTTTATCACTATATTTTTTGGAACTTTAGCATCTCACATTGGCTCTATATATGCCTGCTAACTTAAACTAATAGAGTTGTTATAAATAAATTCTATTGCGTGGGTCTTCTACCTGTAGCCTTCAAACCTATTATCTGTTTGCCTTGCCGCAATTCGTGGTTTCGCTGGTTTGCGGGACAAATTTCAATAATAACAAACTCTTAAAGTTTGAACAGAGTTTAAACAAAGTTTCAGTGACAAAGACTGCTACTAACATAAAATATAAAACTTTAATTGAACGATTCTTACACCTTAGAAACGAGAGGAAAATTCTAACTTGATTTGTTTTAGTTCACAAAATAGTTAGACGGAACCCAAAAGAATCACAAGACACTTCATTAGACTACTGCTTAGTTCCCGCCAAAAAATTTATCTTGTCAGACTCAAACTAACACTCTTCCAAACTTTGGCTTAAAGATTGGCGGACTCGATTACGAGCGAATAATAACCATGTTATTGTTACTATTAGACATCTTAGTTAAGTGCATAGGAAGATTAAAGTTTCTTTCGCTTCATTAGTAATCTTTTTTTTTTTTCCATTTGACACATAAACAGAAAAATAGTATGTTTTGAAATTAATTTGAAATGTTCTTGGAAATAATGCTAGTTAAAAATTCAAAGAAAATCTTCAGTATTCTCTGGTTACCGGTTGCAATGAGCCTAGTTCATGGGAAATCTTCATAGATTTTCCCGCCTGTTGCATTGTACATGTAGCTTTTCTCCGTTAGGATAAGAAGGAGAGAAATGTTTTTATATCTTCCTCCTCCTAAAAATTAAAATGAATTTAGTACTATATTCTTTATAAAATAGTGCTGATCATGGAAAAGGAATTGAGCTGAGTATTCCCTAGTGTTTCGTAGTATGGCATCGACCGTTTCAAACTCAAATGGCAATGACGGTTTACTGAAAATAAATGTGATAAATGGGATGCTGTATTGGTGTCCTAAGAGAAATAATGTATTTGATTAACACAACGCATCGTTTGCAAAAGGAAAAAAAACATACACAAACAATCAACCAGTGCACTTATTAATTTTAGCTTATTAAGCTAACACTCTCCTGTATTACATGCTTTTTTTTATAAGAATGTCTTATTTGTGAGCCGAGGCCTGAATGTTTTTAAACATTTTAAAGATTTTAGCCTCAAATGTTCTTAAAATGTTTCTATAGTATACAAGTATTTGGTGTAGATGCTTTTTTACAACAACAACTTTATAAAAACAACGAGTCCTGAAATTCGCTTTAGTGAAATTTCCACGTATTTATTCTAGTTACAAACACTGAAACAGTGTTGCACTGTCGACTATTTGCCGATGATTTGGTGCCGTGATGTAACAAAATTAAGTTGTTGGGCATTCCTCAGCCTCGATGTGTTGTTAGTATGTTTTTACATTTTTAGGCCGATTTCAGCCTGACGTTCAGGCTCTCATAAAGAAATTGTATTTTGTTTTCAACAAGGTCGTTGCAATAAGGTCGTTGCACATTAAAGATTAACCTGCCATGCAATATATACCCGATAAAAAACGATCCACTACATGGTCAATGAGTCTGTGTTGTTACTATATCAGTGTATGACGTGCGCACGGTTGATGGCTGCACATACATCAGTGCATGTTTTATAAAACGTTGGGTAAAAAGCAGATATTGTCCCTCCTAAAACTGGTAAATGTTTATAGTATAAAAAAAATAAAAATCACTAGCAGCTTTTCTGCCTTGACGGTCGTGAATCAGCATTAAGAACTACAATACTTTTCACGTGACCATGCATTACGAAAAACGTTTTCACGCTTAATTGCCGCCAATGGCAATATCATTATAGCCTTCAGCAGCTTTGACGCCCAATTGTCTGTAACATTTAAGAAGTTCTCAAACCACGCAAAAGTAGTTTAAAATATTTGCTTTACACAACTATATGTTTAAAAGTTTATTCGTGTTGTGAGTTTTCTCTCCTAAAATTTTAAACTTATAAAGGAAGTACATTTTTGTATAAACACTTCATTTTCAGATATAAGTTTAAAAGATGATTAAGCCATTTTAAGTAAATTTTTCAAAACCCTGACATTTTTTTTCTTATTAGTAATCTTTTAACCTTAAGAACAGCACAACTTCTTCATGAGCCTCAAAACTCTTTTAAACTGTCTAAACGAGATCATTAGAAAACGCATGAACGGTATTGAATCTTTTCTTAGCTTGGATTTGTGTTTTATTCGATTGCGAGAGTAAAACGATTGTCTGATTGAAATGAACATATCAGGCTGTGCACAAGGTTGACCAACATAGACATGTTTTCCGACGAGGAGGCCAGGACTGTAACAAGGGCTTTAGCCATTTTTGGCAGGAAAGCAAGTGAAGTACAAAATATATCATTAAAAGTTCATAGATGTCTTTTAGTTTTGGCTTCAACTGCCCATAAAATGTTGTACTTGTATCAAAGTTTTACCAACAGTGTCCTTCTTGAGGAGTCAGGATCGCCCAGCGGTAGACCTGTGGACCTGTTTTGCATCTGGGACTTGGCTGCCGGGTTGACATGAAATATGTCTCTTGTTGTCTTTGTTGATATACATTCGTTTACTATACAGCAGGTGACATTATATTGCTGGCCGTGGAGGATAATATACATATACTATATAATATACATTAGTATAAACCTATTAATGGTCTAACACGCATCCTGCATTTTTATTGGTTACGTATACTCTACTAGAGGTCTATTTGTGATAGCCTACTGGTAGAGAAAAAGTGGCGGATCAAAATGGTAATAAGCCCCGTTTTGCTATAATATCAGAGGATTTTTGCCAACGAGCCAGCCGAGCGAAGACGCGAGGCTGGCGAGGCGGCAGCATTATAGA
>JAOBAY020082820.1:0-10688 GCA_025331085.2 Zoanthus sociatus
CGGAAATATTATAAGAGAAACTTTGCAGGGATTTTCGACTGGAAAAGTTTTGCTTTTCCGTAGGTGCGACCCCAGCCCAAGCTTGCTTCTAACATCCACAAAAATCAGGCGGATCCGAAAGTATCGAGACAAAACAAAAATAGAAATACTTATGTACGCGTTGATAACGTGCCGCTTTGATTACTGCAATAGCCTGCTGCACGCCTAGCCTGCCAAATATCAACACAAGCTCCAACTGGTACAAAACAGTGCTGCCCGCCTCGTCTGTTCCGTTCCAAGATTCTGCCATATAACGCCTACCCTGTACTGTCTACACTGGCTACCTGTTTCCTACCGCATTGAATTCAAGCTCTTAATCATTATCTTCAAAGCCCTCCACGGACAAGCACCACAATGCATCACCAACCTGATCACTGTAAAGCACAACTCTGCATACCCACTACGTTCCAACAACGTGCTTCCACTTGCTCCTCCCAAGTGCATCACTTGAAGACGCTTGAAGACCGCCCATTCACAGCAGTAGCTCCCAAAATCTAGAACAGCTGGACTTCCTAGCTCCTCGGATTAGGAACATTAACAAATTGAATAAGTTCAAAGCACAGACAAAAACCTATCTCTTTAAAAGAGCATTTAATCCAAATTAGTTTTTTAAGTTTAAGTAGATAAAATATTTTTAACAATAGTAAAGTAGGAGTTAGTTTATCAGATGTTATATATTCATTCTCTTCACGAGTACTTATTTTTTGTTTACGCTTTATGTAAATCTGCGTATTTGATCATATTTGCATGCAAATTTGCGTATTATAATAATTAAATTATTATTATTATTATTATTATTATTATTATTATTATTATTATTATTAAATCTTTATTGTGATTGGTGGATTTCGCTGAAAGTACTTAAAATGATTGGCTCATCAATAAACTGTCCAACTGCAATGTGAAATTTGAGAAAACTTCACTTCTGCCTTTTTTGGAAGAATTCTCACGGTTTGGAGAAAAACCGAGATTTCTCAGTCTTCCATTCAAAGTCTTATACTGAACTGTTCTTTGTTCTCTTTTACTACTCACTTCTCAAAAGTTTAACCAGCCGTAAAATATTTATAGAAAAAAATGTTTAGATGTTTCTCTCGAAAATTTTACACTTTTGACCAACAGACAAAGCCTTAATCAAAACTCGCCATGGAGTCCGGCACGAAACGCAACCTTTTTTTTAGATACTGTATCAATGATCACTTTTCGTACAGAATATATCAATACACATTTGTGATAAGCAGCTCCAATACTATTTTGAGCAACTGGACTCTTAAAAAAGTATCCCGGTTTATCATCAAAATTTTCTCAAAATTCAGTGAGGGAGTGCGCTTTTTTGTTTTTTTTTTTAGAGGGTTAATGCTTTTGCGGACCGCTGAGTTAGTTCGGGAATAAATCTCGACCACCAATTACCAAACTAAGTCGGACAAAGTGACATTTCTAAGGTGGAGTTTGATTGGCTAAACGAGTGTGATACAAATGCATAGAAAAGAGAATAAAGTGTCTTAATATGGTGCCGTGCCGCAGAAATATCTATTTCTGTCTAATTCGCTCATTCCCATTCACTCAATCGCCAGAAATTACATATTACATTTAAGAAAGAGTGACTTAAAGTGGCCACTTTGAGAAAAAAAAAAACACATCCATTTGACATTTCCATGATTTATTTAAGAACACAAATTCATTTGAATCGATTTTAGCTCATTTTGCTGCCGGTTCGATGGCTATGTTGGTTGTTCAGATTTTCATTCATGAGAAATTTACTAGCTTGCAATGGCACAGTTTATGGATGATTTTGTGAACAAGTATTACATCGATCAGCGGTAGCGAAGTTATAACTACATGCGTAGGACAATTAGCCGCTTAGGAAAGACATTTATTAAGTTTGTAACACGTCTGTCCGACTGTACGAACAAATGAATATCATTGCGTACTGAATAACTGAATTCTATGTGTCTGCAACAAAATCTAGGCGGGCATACAAGAACGCGACATACTCGTATAATTATTTGAATTTGGCGTTTATACAAGACATTTTAGGCGGACATAAAAGAATGAGGCATACTCATATTTAATATTAACTGAATTCGGCGTTTCGGCGAAAACAAAACTAACTGTTTCCCTCGGGACCAGACATTAAGTGTAAGTTAGTTGCAAGGACCTCATACCAAATGCAAGTTAGTATAAGAAAACCGTAACTTTCAGATATTTAATTTACCGAGATTAGTTTACTCTTAGCCGTTATTTGTTCTAATCTGTTGTTTTCCAAACATTCCGTTAATGTAAAACACTTGCAGTCCACTTCTTGTTGGGTGAACTACGTTAGTTGAGTTGGCATTTCTTCTTTGGCAGATGGAAATGAAACCATGCAATATTTTTTTTAATGCTTGACGAAAGCGCGTTGATCTGAAGGTGCAAATGAATGCATTGCAGGAGCTATTGACGAAAAACATGCAATAGGCAAAAAAGTAGAACCACTGAGACTTTTTATCCATTGTACCAATATCGGCTGAAATCATAAAATACACTCCGCTCATGTAACAAACGATATAACAGACGATGATCAGCAAGACTGTAAGAGCTGATCTGGACACAGTGTCTTCTTTCCTGGAAATACTTTTTCGTAACGTATTAGCATTGTTTACACGTCGTATTCTATTTTTCCATATCACCTGTAAAGTCTTTACTGAACCAACTGTTATTAAAATTATCAGGATTATTGTTGTTGGAACTAAAATATATCTGTATTTACTTTTTGTGTTATAAGATGACATATAGTCAAAGAATGATTTTTTTCCAAGATCAATCTCGTACAGTGGGGCGCTGGTGATCAAGGCTGCAGCAAGCGCCATTATCGGTGTAATGACAACTGCAACCATGGCTTTTTCGGTTGACTTCCAAACGTTGTATTTCATGGTGTGAGCAATGGCAAGGTATCTGTCTACAACCAAGATAAACATGGTCGTAAGGCTCCAGTAGCGGAAGAACATAATGAAAAACGTCAATAGCCAGGATGCTATTCTGTTGGAAAAGTTTTCGTCTTGAAACAAGAAATACGCAATGAAAGTTGGCAAAGTTACAACAGTGGTTGCCATGTCGATGAATGCTTTCTTTGCTAAAAAAATGTTTGGTATGGTTCTCCGAGCTTTAAAGCGGCACACAAGTAAACAAATCGTGCCGTTTCCGATAAGACTAGTTCCTAAAAGAGCGAGACACAAGCTAAGTTGAAACGCCTTTGCTTCTGGTGCAATGGTAAAATTCAATGAAGAATTTGAGGTCATTTCGTGACTCAGGTTGAAAACTGAATATTGCTGCAATTAGACTTCACTAAACAGAAATTCTGGATAATTTCACTATCTTCGGGATTGGCACTGCAATCTGTACATTCACTTTGACTGCTCGGTCGTAATTGACTGTAATAAAAATTTGGACTTCGATTATCAAGCCATTATAAATTAAGATACCAAAGTCCGCCGGTTATTTGACAAGCAGTGTCGAGAGACAATCAAGTTTAAAATCAATTTAGCAGCATTGTTACTTTAATATTTTTTTCATAAGAACGTAGAAGCACCAAAGAAATTATACACTTCAGATATACGAATATATTTTTAATGCTAGACATTGTCACAATGTCATCTTCAGTAGAAAGTAAAAAAACCGTCGAATCGTCCTTTCGTCAATCATTTTAGGCTTTTATATTTGAATTTTGTAACGATTTTTTCACTTACTACAATGTCGAAACATGTCTAGCATTAAAAATATATTCGTATATCTGAAGTGTATAATATTTTTTTGTAGTTAACGTTCACGATTTGGAAAATTTTCAGTAAAGTTTTCTAAAAAATATAATTGAAAAACGAATTCAATAAATCACGTCATTCCTAAACGTTATATATAGCAGAAAATTATTTTTTCTCACTTTTTAAGGATTTAAAGATTTGACATCAAGTTAATATAATTTGTACCTCAAATGTTTATTATGATTTGTAATAAAACATAAAGTGAAAACTGAATAAAGCAAGACATCTATGGAAAATAACTTTGAGAAGAATTAAAATGGTTTTGTACTACAAAAATTGTTAGAAGACAAGTTTTACCTTTTATTGTGTTTTTCAATCAAAAAAGCATTTAGTTTGTAGCGAGAAGAGCGAAAGAAACACATAGCTTTAATTTCGGCCTTTCTACTGAAAGCAATGATGAAAGTTCTTTGTTTAAAAAACATTTCAAAAATACTTTTAAAATTGTACTTAGCTACCCTAACTCTCATGAATAGAAAGCATTCTGAATAGGCACTAAATTGAATGACAAGTGTCCTGGACTTTAGTAATGCTTTGGTTCAAGCGCATGCAATCTTGTTCTTATTTTTTATAATAGTTTCCAGAAAAGTTATTGGTTAAACTTTATGTCACAGCCTTAGGAAAAGGTTTAGTCTAAAGAATTTAAGAATAGCATGCGCAATGTAGTTTGACTTAAAACTCAGAAAGAGACTTTGTAGCTGGCCAGACTCTCTAAACAATTAAGTTAACCCTTTCTACTCAAACACTTAAACAAGGTATTTAGAAGCTAGCCTTACAAATTGTACATCCTGTTTTCTACTGTTCCTTAATGCAACTTTTAACCGACTGAAATACTGAAACTAATTTAAATCTTACCTGTTCAAGTTAATTTTAACTGTTGGATAATTTTCATAGTTTTACTTTTAGCAATCAAAGATTATACGAACAGAAACCTTTCTCTAGATATGGAATTTATAGATTTTTTTAGAGTAAATTAAAGAAGGTTAAAATGTAAATTTTAATGTTATTTTTAAAGAATGTTAACAAATGTCTTTCAAACTTGTGTCAGGTTCTTCTCAATTTCATTATTATCTATTTATAATCTCAAAATTCAGTAATCAATAAACAAGAGGCTCTAGAAGCCCACACTGACGTCTAAATGCTTGTCAAACTTTATGCCCTTTTAATTCAAGGCGGCTAGATGATTGCGTTAAAATTTAAATTATCAATAAACAGAAGCGGTGTATTTACTTTCGGCAAGCCAAAAGAATAAACCGAATTTGGGAAAAACAAGCACTCTACGTTCGTAAATTAATCCCGAGAACATTGCGTATTTTACTAACTACTATTGTGTTTTGTGTGCGGATTAAATAAACAAATTTCACAGAATCAATTCTTTGTCTATATTCTAGCACAAATCTATGCCGAATTTCTTTGACACAGCGGAGAAGTGTTGGTTGCACGAGTTTAACTTTACCAAGCGAATTTTTTTTTATTCGGTGTTATAAGTCTGCAAAACTGTAGAACTTTACTTAAAACAAGTAAAGCAAGTTTCATACTATTTTATAATATACATCTGGAAAACAGCGTCTAGCTTATATTTGTGATAAGATTGATATAAAATGCCGGCATTTGCTTTTATCACCTTTTTATTGTACCTTTCTGAGAAAATAGCTTTTTGCGTCTTTAATTTCTCTATAATTACTGAGGATTAATGAGTTGTTAAGTCAAGCTATCATTTTTAAAACCTTTATTTTTAACTTTGCCTTAATTTCATCTTTGAAGTCAAACGATGTGATGTTTACAAGTTTTTCTCAATTTCGTCAACTCTGCGGGTCGACACATAAAACAGTTGCAAGATGAATGAATTGTCTGGTTCAAATTACGTTTTATACCGAGTTATTACAATATTTATTGACAATTATTAAATGCTAGTCAAACTTTATGCGCTTTTAATTCAAGTCGGCTAGATGAATTGCAATACGAATTTGAATGTGTTGCGCGTTCAAAATAAATAAATTGTGCAATCGAGTCGAGATCTAGGAAAACTTGTCGGTTCTTCCACTTCAACTTATAATAATGGAGATAACTGCTAGGCTTTTTCGAAGATATACAGTCATTGAAAGGGTATCCGGTCGTTTCGTACCCAAGACGTTTCGTACCCAACCTGTGGACGTTTCGTACCCAAATCGCGGACGATTCGTACCCAGTCAAGACGTTTCGTTACCACTTTTTTTCCCTTAGAAATTAGTTCTTCTAACTATTCCAATAACACTAGAAACAAAAGTTGTTCTGCATTGTTCGAAGAAAGTGATCTGGATTTAATGATTCTGGTTTTCAATCAGCCCCAGTCTACGAAACCGTGTTGTCTTCTTCTTGCTGAAGACTGGAGATTAAAATCACACATCGATTACCTTCACTGTAAAAGCTCTGGTTGAAAAGAGATTTTTTAACTTGTTTTTATTTGTGCAAGCCGATTCCCAAATGAATATTTCTTTTAACTTGTTCAGTTTATGAAAGCAAGCCGGCCGATGGCTGAAATGAAGTCCGGATTTTGTTTGAAATTCCGTCGTTAAAGTTAAGTTTGAATGCGCCTATAGAAAATAAATAAACTCGATTGCCAAAATGAATTTCATTTAACTTGTTTTTATTAGAGCAGGCCGATTCCCAAATGAAGTTCTTTTAACTTATTTTTATAAAAGCAAAGCATACCTTTTTATGTAATGACACAATTATTGCAGAAGGAAGCTGCTATGGTCGCAGTGCAAGTGAGGTTGGTATCCGAGAGAAAATTGAAAAGAGTTCAACGAAAAAAGAACAGGCAGTTGCAGGCCAAGTTGTGCGACCTCTGGCAAGAATACGAACAGGACGAGCGGAGTGCTGACAATATCCTGAAGGCGCCAATGTGTGCAATGCCCCGAGGGTGGAGTAGTTGACTGAAAAACGGCTCCTTCAATTTAAAAGCCAAGGCTTCTTATTACGAAGCCGCAAATGTGCAAAAGAGAATAACCAATTTACTTCTTGGGATTAGGTTGTTGCTGGGTTTAAGTTTATAATTTATTAGTTTTTACTTTATTTTATTTCTGCGTAAAAACTTTAATTAGTGTCGAGTTGCGAAAAAACTTTAATTAGCGTCGAGTTTAGTTCTGCAAAAACTTTTAGTAGTATCGAGTTCTCTGCGAAAACATTTATTAGTGTCGAGTTGCGAAAAAACTTTAATTAGTGTCGAGTTTAGTTCTGCGAAAAAACTTTAATTAGTGTCGAGTTTAGTTCTGCGAAATAACTTTAATTACTGTCGAGTTTAGTTCTGCGAAAAAACTTTAATTGTAGTGTCGAGTTCTCTGCGAAAACATTTATTAGTGTCGAGTTTAGTTCTGCAAAAACTTTTATTAATGTCGAGTTTAGCTCTGTGAAAAATTTTATTAGTGTCGTGTTTAGATAGCTCTGCATGCGAAAACTTGTATTAGTGTCGAGTTTACTTCTGCAAAAACAAAAAATTCTTAAAACTGTTGCTTTAATTATATTTTGAAAAATTCTCAAAATGAGTTTCTTAGGTTTCAAATAAATATTATCAACCAGAGCTTTTGTGAAAGGTGATCGATGTGTGATTTTAATCTCCAGTCTTCAGCAAGAAGACAACACGGTTTTGTAGACTGGGGCTAATTGAGAACCAGAATCATTTCCAGATCTCTTTCTTCGAACAATGCAGAACAACTTTTGTTTCTAGTGCTAATGGAAAAGTTATAAGAACTAATTTCTAAAGGAAAAAAAAGTGGGAACGAAACGTCTTGACTGGGTATGAATCGTCCGCAATTTGGGTACGAAACGTCTTGGTACGAAATGTCTTGGTACGAAACGACCGGTAATCGATGCGTCTCAAGGAAAACTTCTCGCGCAAGGCATGTTTTATATTAAAAACTGTTTATTATCATTATTACTATAGAATTAAAGACTACATAAAAATGGTTTGGCGATCAAATATTTTCGTGATCACGACGAAGGCATTAGAGAGCTTAAGCATCGCGTTTACGTGAGACGGCAAACATCAGCGTGCAGTTTGCCGTTCGTCGGTCGCTCGCAATGTTTACGTAGATTTAAGCTACACGTTTACTGAGCATTCTTTAAAAGGACTAAAACGGCTATTCATTTTGTTGAATAATCATGCTCGCGAAGAGAAGGTACGTTGTCACTGTTTTTGCACTGGTTTTTTGGGCTTGGTATTTTTACCTAATAAATAGGTACTTTACAAAATTCACAACTGAAACAGTCGTTTCATTCCAGCGCTATTTATACAAAGTTTAGAAAGATTCATCTAATAAATTTTATCTTATTCATCAAAAAGGAAAATAAAACAAAATTTATTCTCAAAATTTAGAGCTCTATTCGACAGAGCTAGATGTAAATTAAAGAAAAATACTCACGTTTACGACGTACACCAAAACACCAAGCTTTACGTCAAAACGACAAGCGTATAATGGTAAACGCGGGAAAAAGCTGGCCACGCAATTTTGTCTTGCCGTTTACCGTACAAATAAACGTAATGCTTAAGCTCTCTATTAATCTTTTGAAGAAGATGTTTTCATCAAGAATTTAAAACCTTCTCTATTTGGGTCCAATCACACTCCATCAACGCAAACATTGTCTCTGACCTTCGTTTGACTCATAGTAATGTCATCATCATCATCATCATCATTTTATTCATTTTGTCCATATAATTTACAATATGCTTTCTCCGCCCGCAGATAGAAAACTATTCGAGGCGGGCGAGGAAGAAAAAGAAATAAAATAATTTACTTTTGTTATTTTGTTTTTACTATTGCAGTTGTATTTTTTTTATACTCTCTTATGATATATTTTTATAGATCAGCAAAACAAAACAAAAATAACATGAGAATCAAGAAAAAGAAGAAGAAGAATTAGATGGCCAGCATCCGCTTCATTATTTTGTCTATACCAATGTATTCATTTTCTGATTCTAATAACTTTCTGAGGTGTAGATGAAGATCTTTTTAAAAATGGATTTTGTTTTTGTTACGCAAACTCATGGGCAGGCAGTTCCAAATTCTCGTGCCCGAACGAGAAATTGAGCATCTTTGAATTTCAAGTCTCGTAGGTTTGGCATACAAATTTCCTTTGACAGTTCATAACCATGAATACTCGTACATGGTACCTGCATGCAGCCATTATGTTATGCCCGTGGGAAGGGCGGGGAAAGGGTGGGTAAAGGGTTGGACTTTGATAGAATAGGTTCAAGTACCTTGCCCTGGGGGCTGAGAGGGTTTCGACGTTTGGGAATCATCTGGGGCAAGGTTTTGACAACAGATTATCCGAACAGATGATGTGATCTGAGGTAGGGGATTCTGACATAAATTGATCATCTATTCATGCCCCAGGGAGTGGAATTTCAAATGTTTGGAGGGTAAAATATCAAATCCTCACTCCTTGACCTCCCTCCTCCCCCCAAGGGCATAAAACCGATATATACAGGTGCTTAAAATGTACACTAATGTCACAATACAGCAACACAAATTATACCCGTAAATTTTCCTTAAATCATTACGAGACTGAATGTTAATCATACATTTACAAAAACGTAAGTCTCTGAAACTTGTCATGGCGCCAGCTCTCTTCGCTTCAGTGAATATTGAACAATGATACTTCACTTTTAACGGTCTTAAAAAAGGATAAATTTTACACGGTAGTGAAAAGACTTTTTTGTACTGACGTTTCAACGTTCCGACGAAGGCCTCCAGTCCGAAACGCCAGTACAAGAAATTATTTTCACTACGGTGTAAAATTTATCCTTTTTTAAAAACTGTTTCTGCAAAAACACCGACGCAGCATTCCATTTATGACATTTATTCTGCACTTTTAACAATTGATTTTGTTCCTGAATGGCTTTCATTGCAGGAAGAGCAGCCCGGCATTCAAACTGAAGCTTCTAAAAGGGCAATTTCTAAGTAAGTCATTGCACCTTTGTCATTAAGTTTTATAGAACTAGACTCAAAGTTCTTATACTCGCTTTCACATATATATAGTTTTGCTAGAAAAATGCGAAAATTAAAACCATCTGGCAGAGTGCTCGATACCAAAAGGTGGAGCTAAAATTATAGTAAAACGTTTAAATCAATTTACGGCACATTTCTCGCTACAGCACCGTTTCGTGTAGCGTAGCTACACTCGTCAGGCGAATGATTTAATTATACCAGAACGCGCAAATATACAGCATGAATAAACAATAATTAAGACAAAGTTCGGGGCTTAATTATTGCTTACTCACGCTGTATATTTGTGCGTTCTGGTATAATTAAATCATTCGCCTGACGAATATAGCAACAAAACAGTGCTGTAGCGAGAAATGTGCTGTAAATTGATTTCAACGTTTTACTATATATAGTTTTGCTATGTTTTATCTATAGCTTATTTCCTTTTAAAAACAAAACTTACTAGATCAGCAACAGAAACCGCGCTGAAAAGCAATGTAGACGCATTTTTCTTTCAAACAAGCGACAAAATGTATAAATAAAAAGGCGGGAAAGAAAACAAGCGCGCACATATCCTGGAACTGTATCACAAACCTTTTCCTATAATTATAAATTTCACTGAAAATTACAAATGTTTTAATTTCCGGTAAAATACTGGCACCTATGCATTAAATTTCTGTAATAAAATCTCTTAAAAGCACTTTAAGAGCTCTTTTAACTGTTTGAACGCCGGCACTCTTAACCCTTTACATGCTAGATTTTTTGAAGTCAAAAATTTTAATTTTCTTAACAATAAAAACTTCAGAATTTTTCAAAATCATAGATATTTCTAAATTATACTTGCAAAGACAAAGAAAATGAATGGTCATTTAATAAGGTTTCATCAACAGGTTCA
>JAOBAY020082831.1:0-10687 GCA_025331085.2 Zoanthus sociatus
CGCATGCGCTGTACTATGTAAACGCATGCGCTTTACTTGCTAGACTGCGTTTTGCGTCTCAAGACGAAAAAAAATAAAGCCCAAATTATAACTCGGGTTCCACAGGAAGCCCGAGTAATAACGAAGCTCAAATTATAACTCGGGTTCCACAGGAAGCCCGAGTAACAACGTTGTTATAAATACTTGGTGGAGTAGGAATGCAATGCGTGGGATACTGTGCAGTAGGCCGCCCAAAGGGAAAACCAGGTGGGTTATCACAGTACTCTTAAGATAGCACAAATTACACAATGCCTTTATATGATTTTGATTTTTTTTTTATTTTTTAAGGTGTAGCATATACACGTATTATAGCGGCAATCTCACTTAAAAAATTCATTAAAAATATCTACAATCAAATTTTTATATGCATTCGTCTTACAAAAGCTGGAGTGGGTTTTTTTTATGTTCATGTAAGCATGTAAGCTTGAAGGACCGAAAAGAAAACTGAATCAACTTTGAAAAAAGGTAATAGAATGTGAATGGAACCACCTGTTACAACTATGTAATTTGTACATCCAAACTGAAAAACCATTACCTATTTAGATCATCAAATATATCAGGAAGCAGAAAATTCAATAGTGACCACAATTCAACCAAGTTGTTCTGTAATGGTGTACCCGTCAACAACAATCTATTGGCACTTTGGTATGTCTTCAGTTCTCTGTGCAAAAAAAAACAAAAAAAAAACAAAAAAAAACAGCCAATAAAAATATAAAAAGGACTATTCTTACTTTTTATTCCTTTGTAATATGCTTTTACTATTCCTTAGGTAAATAAATACTTTCATAACAATTTATATGGCTAAAAGGCCAAGGCTATAGTTTTTGTAAGTTTGAGAGTACACCTGGTCATGACATTAAAAGCAGATTCACAGGTGAATATATGGTAGCAAATTTGCTGCAAAAGATTTTGAAGTTTAGTGCAAAAATCAACTGCGAGAAGATTGCTAACATTGAATATATCAAAGATTAAGTTATTTAGACAAGACGCTGCATACAGCGTACACTGGGTTGCCTGTGTTTCTGATGGAAAAATGAATTTCTTTGCCACAGTAAAGTGTTGGTTGCGCGAGTTTTTAAAGTTTATCTATATTTTATAAAAATATTCATCTGGAAATCAGCGTCTGGCTCATGTTTAATATAGGATTCATATAAAATGCCGCCAATGTTTTTATCAGCGAAGATAGACGCTTGTTGTACCTTTCGCAGTTTCTGAGATAATTTTTAAAAACCTTTTCGCGTCTTTAATTTTGCTATAATTAGGGCCTGTTTGCACTTGAGCGAATTTACGGCGGATCCAAAAACTTGATAGTTAAATTTCACGCTAAATGATTTTTGTGAGGAGTGTACTGATTGTAGTTGTACGGTTCCATCTTCCACGCTAGCGATGAAAAATGCCGGGAATATAATGTTTGCTTACTCCAATTACAGCGTTTGTAATTGACAAAATATCAAAAAACAATAGAATCTTGCACCAAGGCAAAATTTGGAGGCCTCCAAAGCAAGACGACGCCGCCTCTGTAGTTTGGTAGGTTTGACAAAACTCTGTCACGGTCACGTAATACTCTGAAGGGCTGTTGATGACGGATTCTTTTGCAAAACAAACAAAATTTCACTTATTGCAAACAGCTGTGACCTGTGACCTGTGCTTTAGACCCGCCGCTTTAACCCCCACGGATCCAATAAATATGCACAATGTATTTTTAAATAATACAACCATTTACAGCCACGGGAATGTTCATTAGGGTTTAACTTTAGAAACCTTACTCAAATCATGCTAAACGTATAGAAGAAATAAAAAGTAGCATTACCAAAGTTTTGTCGGGTCGTTTGCCAGACAGAGTAGCGAGCGACTGTTTTGAGACAACTTGTAAACCAATCAGTCAAACACTAAAAAGTGTATTTTGAAATTTTCTTTTAAATATACTTGTACATCAATATCCATAAACTTTGTACAGCCAGCCTTAATTTTGAGACATGATTTTCAATATTTAAATCTCGCGTACGAGATGCGGATAATGATTGAAATAATTTCAACTTGAACTTTTGACAACACAGAAAATATATACCTTTTCGTTCCTATTAAATTTAAAATTATTTTGCCTGACAGTTCAAGATAATTTTCTTTGTAAAACCATAACCCTGAGATGTCTTTGAGTTTGAATTCATACATAATATATTGAGCGTTCCAAGAAAGAAAGTAAGTATATAACTTTCCACAATGCTAGTCGGCTCGCAGGATCGAATTCTGACAAACTTTCCTAGCTGCTGCTCACTTTGTCAATCAAGTTGTTATGATATCGATGCCGAGCCAATCAAACAGCAAGCGACGTCATTGCTCAATTAATCTTGTGCAAGAATGCAATTTTCTAACAGAGAAAACAGGAAAAAAAATAAATCAACCCCATTTTAAGACTGGATTGCCACAGGCAACCCAGTAATTAGTAACTTTGCAAAAGAGTAATAGAAAAAAGAATATATAAGATGAGAAAATTCTAACAGTAGACTGAAAAAGTAACTGCTGGTAATTCTTTGTGGCAAAACATATCCCTCCATTTTGACCAATGAACGTTTCTTATTTTCAATATGCTATCTCTGTACCATATTTCATAGTCACTTTTTTAATACTGCAAAAAAAAAATGTTGAGGTAAATTTCTTCACCTCTACAAAATACTTAGTTATTGCAAGTTCTATAGAAATGAATGTGTGTAAGTTAAAAAATATAATAAATGTTGTCAGGAGAAAACGGCAGATTTCATGTAAACTGTGATATCTGCCTTAACGAGAAAAAACACGCAAAACTGGTATCTATTTCTATTAGTTCTTCTAACAAAGGGCTATCAATAAAACTCCAGAGAACAGTGGAACCCCACCTTACAACTATCTCGTTAATACGACCACCTCGATAATACAACTGCTTCTATTGGCCCGGCAAAATGTCCATGCATTTTCTTATAAAAACATACTGCTAATGTGACCAACAACCACTTTTTATATTCCCAACAGGTATATTTCTTTGTTTTGAAACCATTCATGCGACAACTAATATATTCGAACAAGAAGTAAGTGCCTGTTACTGTACATGTCAAATTGTTGTTACTAAAACAGCATTAAAATAGCTCATGTCATTTAACAGAAAAAGGAAACTTGATAAATAACAGTGCACTAATTACACTAATGATGTATTGACATTGTTTCATCTGTACTTTTTATATAATATATCAGTATCTGTGTTAATATGTGATTGACTAAAAAATGTAAATTGTGTAAAAAAGCTATCTACCTAGGTTAGCCTCAAGGTTATTGTAGGTAGCTAGTATCTATAAGCATGTTTTTTTTTTCTGATTAAATGTAAACTGTAAGTTGAAATGTAATTATGGTACTGAATTAAGATGTATGGTATGGCATGGCAGCAGTGTCAATTATATCACATTGAAAGTTATATTAAAAAATTATCAATAACACTTTAGGAAAAGTCATGAAATTTCAGCTTTTACTGCAAAGCGTTCCAAAGTTATTTATAAAAATATACCTTTGGGGGAGGGAAGGGGGGGGGAGGGAGGAGGGAGGCGGTATCCGCTCCCCTCCCCAGGCTAGGTAGGGTTAAGACTGCAGTTAATTGAGGTCACGTATGTACTAAGAATTAAACAACCTTGATTTTCTCTCAGGTGATAAGTGCATTGTACATATGAAAACCGTAATACTAGAATATCTGTTAGCCCTTTTTTTGGGCCATGGTCCTAGCTGAAACAGTATAACATAGTATAACATTATAACAGTTTATTTGCCATTAAATAATTTTTTTGTACAGAATATAAACTTAATGCAAATAAAGGAAAAATATGTCTATATTTATGGCGAGGAAGTCTGACAAGAAGTCGTAAGGCTTATTTGAAACATCAGACCTTCTCCTTAATGTATAGAATATTATATATATATTGTATGATAAAGTGTGACAGGATGCGATTAGGATTGTTAAATTAAAAGTAAGTTGAAATCAAATGTAGTTTATTATTTTTTTGGTAAATGAAGAGTACAACTTTTTTCCCTTCATTTCATAGCTCAGTGAGTTAAATGATATTGGACCTTGGCATTTTATAGAAAACTGTCGAAGTTTGTACGGAACAAGTAAAAAATTATTTTTGATCTAGTGTTATATCTGTGAATTTGGTTGTTTAAGGTAAACATATCTTGAATATCTACAGGAAGACTGTTTTTACCAACGGAGAACATAAATTAAGAAATCGGTAGGTTTTTTATATCTTGAAATTTCAGCAAGTGTAGATCTTTAGAAATTGGGTTTGTATGAGCACTGATATCACTATTATTTATAATCTTGATTGCTCTCTTATACAATAATTTTATTACTAATCTTAAGAGGTTTGAGCGGTAATTACTCCCCCAGACAAGATTGCAATACTGTGGATGCGGGTATATCATAGCAAAGTATAAAATACGAAGGACTCGTTTTTAAGTATGTCATGTCCATATGACACGGAGAAAAATCCTCGAGAATTATCCGGAAATCTAGAATGTTCTAGACGCTTGTGTTTGTTTATATTTTGTGAGAGACTTCGCCCAGTTTCCAGTATGTTTCAGATAACGTCACTAATAGTATAATTACTCATAATTCTATTAGTGGAGTTAAGTTTTGTCCAGCTGTCAGAGAGAATATTTATATACGCGGACGCTGACGAAAAGCCTCAGAAGTCCAAGAGTATTGTTATCAGAGAGAGAAGATAAACAATTGTACGGCTTAAGAAGACCTTTTGAAGCGAAATACCTGTGTTATTGAATCTCATATATTGGACAATTAATTCACGGATTTGAATTGTTGCTTAGCTTCCTGTATCAGGCATTGTTAGATTCTGTTGATCGTTGAATTTACATTAATAAATAACTATTTTGGAATCCTTGTGTTTGGTTATCTTTGACCCAAAGATACAACAGGGATTTTCTGGCGCTGCGAGCAGGATCTTGCTTCAACACCACGAACCAAGACTCCAGTCAACTGTGACCCACGTCTTACCGGATTGAAGAAGATTACCCACTGCTACCAGTATGTCTGAAACAAATAAATTAATCGTATTGCTGCAACAGCAAATAAAGGTCCAGCAGGAACAATTGGAGGCCCAGCAGCATCAACACAAGGAACAATTGGAGGCCCAGCATCATCAACACAAGGAACAAATGGAAAGCATGATGAAATTGCTTCAGACCGGAAGTCAAGGAACCCAAGTAACAGCTGCCAATCTCGCTACTCCATCCCCAGCTATTCCTGATTTCGAACCATTTGATTCTACAAGTGAGCTATGGCCAGACTACTGGGATCGATTCTGCACGTTTGCTGGGGCTCATTCTGTATCTGAAGACAGGAAGGCCCAGATTTTTTTAACAAATCAATCAAAAGAAGTTTACAGACTGCTGGGAAACTTAGCAAGGCAACAGAATCCACCCAAGAAAATCAACGATCTCACAATGGAAGAGATAGTGAATTTCATGAAGACACAGTATGATCCAAAACGATTCGTAGTACATGAACGTTTCAAATTTTGGAGCGAAATGCGCAGAAAGCCTGGTGAAACGCTCCAAGAACTTGCCGCACGCATACGGCAGGATGCTGCCACTTGTGACTTCGCATCCATCAAGGACCCACAGGATGAAGCGCTACGCTCTCGCTTCATTTGCTCTGTCAACAATGAGGCAGTGCTAAAGGCCCTGTTCAAGGTTAAGGATGACGAACTAGATTTCACCCGTGCAATCGAAATTGCCATCGAAACAGAAAATGCGGCAAGGGTTGCAAAAGACACAGTCCATGGGGTCAAGCCGAAACCTGTAAACAAGGTAACCCCACACCACAAAGGTAATTCCAAAGGCAAAGATAATGAATCAAAGGATGCTAGAACGAAGTATTCCTGCTATCGCTGTGGAGGGAACCACAAAAGCAATGACTGCCGGTTCAAGAATACAAATTGCCACTCCTGCGGAACCAAGGGACACATAGGCAAGGTCTGCAGAAAGAAGAACACAAACTCAAAATCTATGAAAACTTCGGTCAGCCGCATTGATGAAGTATGCGCTGTATCTGGAAAGCAGTCCACGTCAAAGCTCGAAGTGCAGCTGGAAGTCCAGGGAAAACCAATAAGCATGGAACTGGATACTGCCACAAGTGGAAACTTCATATCAAAAGAAGTATGGCAAGATTTGGGATGTCCAACCCTAGTCAAGTCCCGCACAAAGTACGAAACTGCTAGTCAACACCCTTTACCTGTAAAGGGAACATTCGTCGCCAAGACAGTTGCCCAGGATTCTGAAGAGCCACACGATATTCAATATACCGTGTCTGAGATCCCTGGATTAAACTTGTTGGGACGGGATGCTACGAGAGAACTTGGCATTTCAGTAGACCAGGTACTAAATGCCACTGAACGATGCAATGCAGTCTTTAGTCATCTCAAGGCTGATCAAAAGCTTCAAGATGAGTGCAAAGCACTATGTCAAGAATTCCCAGATCTATGGAAACCGGAACTTGGATGCCTTAAGAACATGGTACTGGAGGTAAAGTTTAAAGCTAAGGCACAACCTATCTTTCGGAAGGCAAGACCGGTGCCATTCGCCATGGAAGCAGCTTTGGAAGAGGCTTACAATGATGGAATCGCCAAGGGAGTATGGGAACCGGTACAATTCTGTAAATATGGAACCCCTGTAGTACCCATCAAGAAGGCTCTGCTTCCTGGACAAGAGAAACCCAAGATACGTGTCTGTGGAGATTACTCTGTCACAGTCAACACTCAGCTGGAGGAGCATCGCCATCCACTACCACTCCCTGAGCATCTCATGAGGAAACTGGGAGGTGGCTATGGTTTTACAAAGATTGACCTGGCGGATGCTTACAATCAAATAAAACTAGCACCTGAAAGTCAAAGAAGACTTGCGCTGAGTACACACAAAGGAGTGCTTTTACAGAAAAGACTACCTTTTGGGATCAAATCCGCAACCGGATATTTCCAGCAGGTGATGGACCAACTTACTAAAGACTTGCCTGGAGTAGCAACATATTTGGATGACATTTTGATCAGCGGAAAAGACGCCAAAGACCACCTAAGCAACTTAAGAAGACTGTTAAAACGCCTGGAAGAAAGCGGTCTTCGTTGCAGGCTAGAAAAATGTCAATTCGCCCAGCCGTACGTAGAGTATTTAGGACACCTGTTGTCACAGGAAGGAATTGCAAAAGGACCAAAAGTAGATGGAATTCTTCACATGCCCACGCCAAAAGATGTGTCAAGTCTCAAGGCATTCCTGGGGTCAGTGCAATTCTATGCCAAATTCCTACCATCCGATCTAGCCACTATTTCGGAACCACTTTACAAACTGACAAAGAAGAACACAAAATGGAAATGGGAGAGGGAGCAAGAAGAATCTTTCCAGCGTCTGAAAGAGCTGCTTTCCTCAGAGAACGTCCTAGTTCATTTTGATGAGAAGCTACCACTGGGTCTAGCCTGTGATGCATCAAGCGTAGGGATCGGAGCAGTCCTTTTTCATCGGTTTCCTGATGGAAGCGAGCGCCCGATCGTCAACGCGTCCAAGACTTTAACAGAGTGTCAAAGAAACTACAGTCAAATACAGAAGGAAGCGCTGTCAATAGTGTTTGGGCTGAAGAAGTTTTACCAGTACCTTCACGGAAGACATTTTCTGCTACTCACAGATCATCGACCACTGTTGGCACTTTTTGGCCCGGGAAAAGATGTTCCACTACTGGCTGCCAACCGACTGGCTCGATGGGCCCTGTTTCTCAGTCAGTTCGACTACAAGATTGAATTCAGGAAGACAAAGGATCACTCCAATGCTGACGCTCTCAGTCGTCTACCCCATTCAGCAGACGCCAAGTTTGATGAGGAGGAGAGTGAAGATGACGCGGAAATGGTCTGCACAATAGAGACCATCGACAACAAGGTCGCCCCCACCGAAGGCGGTTCCTTAGCAAAAGAGTCAGCAAAAGATCCTATATTAGCTAACGTGCTAAGATACACTCGTGAAGGCTGGCCACCTAAGAAGAGTGATGAAGGTTCAGAAATGCGCCGTTACAGAGAACTGGCTGGATCATTGGCTATTTGCAATGGATGCCTAGTCCATGGATCAAGAGTGGTTATCCCAACCAGCATGCGACGACAGGTTCTAGAGATGTTGCACCTAGGACACTTTGGTATGCAACGCATGAAGCAGCTTGCTCGTACTGCTGTCTATTGGCCTAACATCGATGATGACATTGAAACAACGTGCCGACACTGTGTTCCATGCGGTGAACACCAGAACAAACCTGCCAAACCGGCTATTCATCCATGGATGCTCCCCGAAAAGCCATGGAGTAGGATACATCTCGACCATGCCATTAACTTCATGGGCACAAACTGGTTGCTGATCACAGATGCTTATTCCAAGTACCCCTGTATTCATCCTACTCAGTCAGTATCAGCCAAAGCCACCATGGATCTGCTTGAACAAGACTTTGCGCACTTTGGGTACCCTCACACCCTGGTAACAGACAACGCATCTGCTTTCTTGTCAGAAGAATTCCAATCATGGTGCAGGGAACGAGGAATTGTTCACCTTACAGGAGCCCCGTACCATCCTGCCACGAATGGCTCAGCTGAAAGACTAGTGCAAACTTTCAAGCAGGCGCTTCGGAAATCAAACCTTCCACCAAGAAAAGCACTGCAAGAATTCCTGATGCAATTCAGGCGCACTCCTAACTCAAGTGGATACTCGCCGAGTGAGCTGCTAAACTCACGTCAGATCAGGACAAAACTGGACACACTGTTGCCCTCACCAGCCCACAAAGCTCAAGGAAGACAGGCAAAGCAAGCCGCCAAGTCACAACAGGAAGAAAAAGTGTCGAAGGTAACCAGGCACTACCAGGTTGGAGACCCTGTCTACGCTTTGTACTTTGGACCACGAAGGGACCAACAAGGTCGTTGGGTTCCAGCAGTGATCACAAAGCGTAAAGGTTCCCGCACTTTTAATGTCAGAGTTCAACCCAAAGGTCCAACTTGGAGAAGACACCTAGAGCAACTGCAGCCACGTCACACATCAGAAGAAGACACGGAGCCAGGATACTGCCCGTTAAAGCAATCCTTGACCGATTCATCTGATGGACTCACTGCAACACTGCCGGAAACTAAAACAGGGGAAGTGGCAAGAAGAGAAGCTACAGCTTCTGAAAGAGGACAGACTACTGCTTCAGAGGGAGGTCAGGAAGACTCCTCGCCTCCATACGGACCACTCAACCCAAGACGCTCTACGAGAGTGCGAAAGCCAACAAGGAGGTTTTCGCCTTCGTCATAACCTCAGGCTAAGTGGGGAGGTGTCGTGTCAATATGACACGGGAAAAATCCTCTAGAATTATCTGGAAATCTAGAACGTTCTAGGCGCATCTGTTTGTTTATACCTCTAGAATTATCCGGAAATCTAGAACGTTCTAGACGCATGTGTTTGTTTACATTTTGTGAGAAACTTCGCCCAGTTTCCAGAATGTTCCAGATAACGTCACTAAGAGTATAAATACTTGTAATTCTATTTTAGAGTGAGTAGAATTAAGTTTCGTTAATTAAGCTGTCAGAGAGAATATTTATATACGCGGACAGAATTGTTATCAGAGAGAAGAAGAAGCGGATAAACAATTGTACGGCTTAAGAAGACCTTTGGAAGTAAAGTTCCTGCTTCCGCAGCAAGAACATCGGCAAGATGGCCCTGGACAGCGACGGGCCGCCAAAGCTGCAATGCATGGGGAGGTGTAACGTGGGGGTCGAAATCGAAGTCGCAGCATCATCGGATTCTTCGGAATCATCCCTGGATGAAGACCTTTCAGAGTTCGCCAGCTGGATGGGGCATCAATAGGTTGATAGCGGCCAGACTACTTGGAGACCGTCATGCTTCCATATTTTGTGTCCATTCTTGGCCTTCAGCCTCGATGAATCGAAGCCATCAGCCGTGCGCTTGTTGGATTTCAGAAAGGGCATGGTTGACGAGCTGCCAACGTTTCGAAGCGGGGCCAGATACTACCGATGATTCGTTGTTTGGGGCTGGCGGAATGCTGCCGTGCCCGTGCAATCTTGGATAAGCCTGCAGCGCCAGATGATGCGGATGATGCGTGCTTTTGGTGCTGACCCTTCAGCTGCGTGTAGAACCGGATGACACCCAAGACCCTACGCCGAGGCTCGCCAGGGTAACAAGAAACGGTACCTCTGCGATCTGGGGCGTCTGTTCACCGGAATCAGGACGGCAAACTGTCGCGGTAAATTTGCGGCACGGAGTTAGGCTATGGCCATGCTTTGTGAAGCAGGGTAGGGTGACGCTGATGCCACGTTTGGGGCTGTGAAAACGCATCAATGCCTTTGCGCACTAATGCATGATTGCTTCAAGAAGCGAGATGGTACTGATGGTGTGGAAACGCACGGGATGACATGATGAAGCCGATGATGTTGATGACGGCGGTAGCGAGGTTCATGACAAACAACATCACCACCAATACACCACCATCATCAACCCTAAACCCCAAACCCTAAACCCTAAACCCTAAACCCTAAACCCTAAAGTCGGAGCCTTCAAACCTCGTAGTCGCCGCCCTCAGCCCTACGGCACCGAGATCTGG
>JAOBAY020082841.1:0-10687 GCA_025331085.2 Zoanthus sociatus
GTCCGTAATTACTGAGCAAAGAAAATAAACGGGGCAAAAAGGGATAAGCACGGTGACTGTTTATTTCTTCACCTGTCATTGCAAAAGCACCAACGATTATCCCCATATTCCTGTTGGCAAGCACAGCTCCTTCCATTCCAGAGTGGGCATTGCAAGCAGCTAAGAGTCCCACGAGTAGCATCAATGCAAAGAATGCGGATAGAGTTATGAGTCCGTTGAGATAAATGTCATCCATCTGATTTGAGCGAAATACACAGCATTTTACTAATTTCGATAAGCTATAATTTAAGTTGTTCATTTTTGCCTAAGTTTTTTCATCATCAAATAATTTCTACTTTTGTTAAGTTATTACTACTGCTATATAACTGTTATAGATAACCGTGCTATCATTCAAAATGTCCCTGGCGATGCTATAAATTAAACTGCCAACAAAATATATAATCATAACTATAATCAGCTGCTGTCAGATCATTTGCCTGATAAAGTTAGTATAAAAAGCTGAGCTTAAAATTAACTGATGACACAACGTACCATATATCACATATAAATTTGTTGCTCGACTACACGTTGTTGGACAACACAATGTTTTTAAAGCTGTTTTGTTGTAAATACTTTCTAGACGTTGCATAATTGGTTGGCGTTTTTGTCTGGGTAGTTGGTTTAAGAACTCGAATCACAGTTCAGATCCTTTAGAGTTCAAATATTTTCATGTCTGTTTAAATGTCTTTTAAAAAATGCAAGAGGCATTTGTTTTGAACATTCATATGCTAAACTTTTTCTGTTTTAACTTTGTTATTTATGCATAGGTACTTGTAGGTATATAAGATTGGTTTATAATACAATCTTTTGAAAAACGATTTCACTATGTAGTTCTATTTCATGGTTGGTCGTTTTTCAATTTGTTTATTGTGTAAAATGATAAAGATCAACATACACTAATGTAATCGATGACTTGCAATGACAATTATATTGATAAAAATAAAGAAATCGTTTATTGAAAATAGATTCCGAAAGCAATGCCAATGGTTATATATAAAGTTGTCGCAAACGGTAAAGATAAAAATATATATGGAAGAATATTTTCACCCTTAACTATAGGTCTATCAAGTATAAAGTACATACTAGAGTATAAAAAGTTTTACATTTTGAATACAGCGGCAAGACAAGAAATTAAGAGAAAAACATTATTTTACTAAAATTAGGCTTTAGTATTTAATTTGTAAGCATGTTTTTTGCTTACCTTAATTGCCGGCATTTGCCTCTTGACTGAAATTCAGTTGAAATGCTACCGATTGTCAAGTCTAACGGCACTTACTACCATCACTACCAAAGAAGATTCATGATATCAGCGAAAATCATTCATGTTTAATTATAACATCCAAAGCAAGACGGACATAACAAACAGTACCATATTAATAACACTATAGCAGAAATATATAACAATAAAGAGAGAAATTGACACAAAACCAAATTACTTATACGTCTGATTAATACTATACAGATGCAAGAATTACTCACAATTAATTCGATGATTTTTCCATAGCCTAAGGGGTGACAATCTTTGGTTTGAAAATGATTTATAAAACAGTTTACAAGTTACTTAGAAGGTTATGAAAAGTAATTATTGGTTTACTTCGTACATAGCATAAAGCATGATAGCTTCTACCTCAAGTCAAGTTTTTGGACGATGTTAGCTCCTAAAACAGTGAGGGCACAGCTCCCATTTGACAAAGAATAACCTTTTTGTGTACACTCATAAATCAACTTAAACTAATTTACCTTCAAACTAAAATATCGCCAGCTATAATTGATATAAAGAAAACTTGCTCCTCCAAACAGCGACACTACTTGAACTCGAAGCCAAGACTTTCCGTCTTGACGAACGGAAATACAGAAATTTTGTTTTGCTTTTTTCGTGTTTTGAAACAAACAGAAAATCTGAGTAACGCTCGGAATGAGTTAAGCCCAAGGGTATAGATACCGTTAAACAACTGTATAGCAAAGTAATAGTTCATTTGTATGTGATGTCTTTATTTTTTTTTTGAGTAATTTATATTTATTATGGAAACAATGGTTGAAATATCTAAATATCGAAAACTTGTTTTATGTTTTCTTTCTCCGCCAAAAGATTAGGAATATCTTTAGAGTGAAAGCGTATTGCTTTTGCCATGTGGCTTAAATGTTAACGTCAAGTACAGGTAGAACATGGTAGCTAACTTGATTTAAAAAACAGAACACAGACCGCCGTGTTGTGTATGTCTTTAATCAAGTTGAGATGGCCGAAGAAGAAAATTTTTTACGTTAGCTAACTCAGTTGAAAGCCACGAAAATGAGCACTAAAGACACGTGCTTAATGTTAGAAGCCAAGGTCAGTTACTTCGGCCTTTTGGTTATTTAGCTATGCTAAAACCTTCATGTTAGCTGTGCCATGCTGATGAGTCCCAAGGGCAAGGCCGAAACAGCTGTCCATGGCTGCTAATGTTCAGACCTTAGTGCCCATTTGATAGTTATACTAGTAGCACGCATTTGCTATCTATTCTTGACGAACATTTAAAATACAACACACAAGCATTACGCATTCGTACTATTTCTTATAATATTCTTCTCTGGTAACCCGAGCTGAGCTTGATTTTACGGTGCCATGCTGATGGCCAAAAGGCAAAACCTATTATTTATGTAGATAAGGGGTAATTCCCTCTTCCAACGTGACCTTAGTGCACGTTTTAGTGTTTTTATATGTTATCTTATCAGGGACCGCGAAGTAACTTTTAGATTTGGGACTCTATCCCGAGTTTAAGAGAGAAGGAATCCAAAAACATGGTCCGGCGGAAAAAAATGAAGATTTGAAATTCTAGAATTCCTAGAAGTAGCTATAGTTGTAAATAATTGTTAATTTATATATGGTGAAGTGCTATATAAACATCAAGAGCTTAACTTTTTCATGTTAAATTAGTCAATTTTTATAATAACTTTCTAAGGGCAAATGCATGCGGCAAAACTAGGAGAATGGATAGCTCTGCGGTCCCTGTCTGTACTTGAGAGTTGAGGAATACATCCTTAATTTCTAAAAGACTTTGCATAACTATGTTTTCCTTTTGTTGGCTCAGAATAAAATTTTGTACAGATAGTAATCGCTTTTTTCTCTCCATCTAAATTCTAATGCTTCCGTCTTAGTTCTCATGCACTACTGCAGATAGTAAGCTAGACACTGCAACAGTATGATCCGAGGCAAAAAAGAAAATCAATACTTCAATCAAAAATACTAAAGAGTCTTTATTATATTTTTTTGTTGTAAAAAGATCTGATACAAATATGAGAAAACAAATAATTAAAAAATCTGAGACACGTTGATTATATGATTCGGTAGCTCACTTCAACGTTCTCGTCGCTGTCCGAGTCGTCGGGTAATGCCGGGTGTTCCGAAGTCTAGTGTGAATCGTTTGTGCATTTGCTCAGCTTCTCTTTCCTCAGCCGTAGATGTTTGGTTATTACTCTCGTTGCTTTCCAGAAGTTGAGTCGGTTGAAGAACAAAGTCGTCAGGCCCTGAATATATTAATAAAAACTCAAATCAAATTAATTTAAATTAGAGAACTTTTTATCAGGCCCTATTTCAAATTTCTATAATAATAAATATAAATTAACTTTTATGAATTAAAAAAATAGTAGACTTCATATTGACTCTTTATTCATCTGCTTATTCACCAAACCTCAATTGCAAACATTACTTTTTGATTCTAAGAATTGCGCTAATGCCGTTGACACTAATGCTCGAAATCATCTCTCTTATATATCATTAGAAATTCTAAATATAATTGCTTACATACACATTAAAGTTAACTTTATTATTACATTGTTCTAAAAATTGTTTAGACCTTAAGTGTGACTAATACCGTGAAATTCCTGTAAAAAATTGTGAAGTAGCCTGCACCAAAGTATGATTTTAAAACACAACGTCAAGTATAGTATTAATGTACATATCAAGAATATATAACCTACTCTTCTATCATTTGAGCACATTTTCTATTAAGTTTTTAGAAGTGACAGTGCAACAAATTACATTTGATATCAGCCTCATTTTTATGGACAGCCTGATATTTTATATGTAGAAAAAATATATAAAATAGTTTTACTATAGCAAACTTTCTAAAACCTACCTTCTGAAACAAAAAAAAACCCAAACAATTAGTAACTAAAGCCATCTATATCTTTTTGGAAATAAAGACGATCCATTTATTGATTGGACAAGACGTTTTTAAATAACACCGACTTATACTATACTGCATTCAAACCTCTCACGCTTTTCGCCTTTGCGTTCAGTTTTAAGTTCGGTCAGTTCGACCAAAACAATGAAGCCGAGTGAAAAAGCGTACCTCAGGGTATGAGGTGTGATAGCATTCGATAATCCCGCGATACGTGAAAAACAGATTGTTACCTCGAGCAGTAATGTTATTTAAAAACTGTTTACGTGCAAACCACAGTTTAATCAATCCACTATTTTTTTTAACTCCCCACACCTTTCCGTGATTTATAATGGCCGACCAGCCCCAAATTACTTTTAATGGATTGTAAACAGCTCTTTATAATGTTCTAGAATGCTCTCATCTTTAGCCAGATTGTTCGTTACAATAGTATGAGTAATAGAATAGTAATAAAACAATAGTTACAGTAGTATATTATTATTGTATTATAATTAACATTAATAGTGTAATGCGAAGAAGGTAAAAAAGTATAAACCATAACGTATTTATTTTTTGTTAGCTAATAAACATCATTATGACTCAGTAACTGTTCAACTGAGTGAATGCATCCATGGTTGAAGTACTTATCGGCACCTTAAATGAATAACTGGTGTCTGGTTTGCTTTTTCGGACAACTTACGCTCTGCTGGCACTGTATTTGTAGTTTTACTCAAAAGATTTAAGTCCACCAAGCTGTTGCTGTGCCTCAATCGATCTTTTAAAATAAAATTATATATCAGTTAAAATTATTTTCAGCATATAAAAAACAAACCTACTTTGAATGAAAGACTGGTGTGGGGTATAAACTAATTTTAATGCAGTTAATTTCAACAGGGTACAAAGCTGCTTAGCCAGATTTTTAACTATTCTACCAGTTAACATTCAACAAGTCTCGAAGACTCCATGAGCTGTCTATGTTTTTCATGCTTAGAATAACTATTCCGTTGTTGTTCTTTTAATAAGTTTCTTCCATAAAAAATGAACTTTACCGTTGATTATGGTTGTTACAGTAATAATCTGCATAAAAGATTAGCTCATACACATACGGCATGGGGTGTAGAGTGAGAAGCATCTTACTTGTTATAGGATTTATATATTCTCAAAAAAACTATGTAGTATGTTACATAAATGGCGTCAGCATATCCTCTCTTGAACTAGATCAAATAGTACGAATATATCATAAGTTTACTACCAACCTCCACCAGCGCCCAAGGGTATCATGAAAGACTTTCGTCCAGGAACAGCAAGATCTCGCTGGTCTTCATGGATGGCTGGTGTTATTGACTTTCTTAAAACAACATAAAAAAAATAAAGCCCTATATAACTTATGACAGTTTCATGGTCATAAATATATAGTTCAAAAACTGCCTATATTTCAAAATCATACCTTCTTAATGAATCGTACATCCCCTGTTCAAACAGAAGAAAATACTTATTTTATTTAAAAATATTCATTAACTGGCATTTGTCTCTTAGAACATAAAAATAATATTACGATGAAAAATTACTTACGCCTTTATTTGTTTCAGTAATCGAGTTAAACTAGACACACTAAACTATGCATGCTTATCACTAATTTATGTTTCTAAAATAACTGGTACAAATTAGAAAAGTAATGAAAGAAAGAAGTCAAAGATTAAAACAACTGCATTGAGAAAAAATCGGTGCAAACAAATAACGAAAAATTAAAAAAAAAAAAAGTTTTCAAGATAAGATCTCGCAAAGCTAATCCTAAACGACTGCATGAAAAAAAGATCGTGAAAAAATTTCAAATCTCCATTGGTTTTAAATTTTCTTATGAACATAATGATAAACGTCATATATAATAAAACTGTTATTTATACTCTGTGGTCGTGTATAACTGAATCAAAAACTTGTATTTTTGTTGTTCTATTCAAAATAACAGAACAAAACTTAAAAGTAAAATGAAGCTTCAGTCATTTTTTTTTTCGAAAATTTTTGAAATATTTCAAAATAACTTCAAGTATCACCAGTGCAGTTAAAAAAGACCAGTGGTAAATGGTAAACAGTACCTGCAGCTTGAGATATTGCCGATTTCTCCCCATCAGCTTTTCAGAAATTTCATTGATTTTCAGTTTGCTTTCTTCCAACTCTTTTGACTTAGCTAATCGGGTAATCAAAATTAAGTTAAAACATTTAAATGAAAGACTCACGGTTTTTGGCAATTTGACTCTATTAAACTATGTTTTATGTTTGTAATTAATGTTATTTAGCATGAACTTGTTCGAGAAACTATATAAGCATAAAAGTCATACCGGATATTTGAGAATTGAGAGCTGAAAAGAATTGTTAAGGAATATTTCATGTTATATGATATATTTTTTTACGAGAATGTAACTGCTTAACTTACGTAGTAGCAAGCAGACAAAAAATAAAACAGAAAAAAAAAAATCTGAAAGCAGATTATGTAAACATACCAAAAAGCGCTAATTTCTAAAAGAATTCAGTCTAAAGAACAGCGGCTACGTTTATGTAAACATTTCAGAACTGAATTCAATAAAAGAAAAGGATACATTTTATTTCAGCTTCCGTTTTAGCTATAACTTGCTCGCAATACTGCTCCAGCTGAGTATTTTTTTCTTTAGCTCTGCTAGCTACATATTCCTGGTAGATTCTCTCCTGGTGGGTCTGCATAAAATATTAGAACTATTTAAAAGTTGTTTTAACCAATTCAAAAGTAGGAGATTAGCTTTGTGGGATTGGACTACTGTCAGTGTAAATATTTTTCAAAAGTATTTAAATTAAATATATTTTTTGACTGCCCCCAGAATTGATATACTGCATCCTTGGACTATCCACAAGTCAACCGACACTTATTGTGGGCATTTTGTGTCTCGTTATTCAAAAAAAAAAATCGACCTTAAGTACCGGCTGATTTTAATTTACGATCAAATTATTGCTAAAATAGGTAAAATTCATCAAAGTATTTCTCTCATTTGTATCTGATTTACAGGGCACAAAGAGTAAATGGAAACGCTTAAAGCACGGTTTAAAATTCGTTTTTGCTTGATTTCAATTTACGATCCGTTGGTTAAAATAAAGACTCAGACTACTCGGTGTCGAGATCATTCTAATTTCTATTACCTGTGTATTTAGGTTTCAGAAAATCAACTTGTAGTTCGATTAAGTAATACGGAAATCAAAGTGATTGCGAATAATGAAGCATAAATTGTTATAGTTTACCTGATATGTCCAAAACGACAAAGAACGAGTACATATTTCCATTACTATCTCTGGACGAAGACCGGCGAGCACCATCTACAAACAATAACACACCTTACCTAGTTATAAATACACCACTAAGATAAAACTTTGATTAAACTTGATATTAATCTAGATATCACACCGTTTTAAGTACTCAAAACTGAATGATATATGAACATAAGTTTGCGCCAACCAAGCTCAGATACATGCTTTTTTTATAAGAACCAGTAAATTTTTCCAAGGCTCATTGTTCTTAATTTTTAGGCTGTTTCAGCCGCAATTTGTTCTTAATTTGTTATTATTCCTGTAAGCCGGCGGTTTGAAATAATGAAAAATATCGAAACAAAAAGACAAATCATTGAAAAACAGTGCTGATCGTCTGAAGAACTTTTAGTATTACATGAATACGTGTATAATTTGGGACTATAGTAGCTATAGATATACTATAAATGTGAAACGGTACTTCTGTGTTTTTACTGTGCACATTGCGAACGTAAATTACAAGATTCAGTAAAATTTCAACTAGAAACATTTTGATTTTCACTTTTTTTCATCTTCAACCTGAGCTTGCATGTTCTTCTGTAGCCAGATTACTCCAGCTGAGGGTGAACAAGATTAAAGCATATAACAATATGCTCGCTGCCTGATACAGCGTGACGTAACCAGTCTCAGATTACGCTTTATAGAGAAACAAGAGTAAGGATTGTTTTTTGTTGTGGTATGAATGTTCCACTTGAGATCATGAGATAGTTGTTCCATATTTATTTCGCACTCGAAACACTTCTGAGAACTTTACATTAGGTTGGATAGTCAATGATGGACTACAGTTTTCTTTCGAGTTACTCGAACAACTTCATATCTGTCTGCGCTGAATTTCATTACCTGGCCCTTCTCCCAATACGCCATTTTACTAATACAACATTTTGCCAGTTTCAGCCCTCTCTGGGGGCAAAATTGTGTTGCTCGGTCACATTTTGTCTTATTAATACACCAGATTTGCCGTTTTTTGCTCCCACAAAGGACTAGGGAGATCAAAATTTTGCATTAGTAAAACGGTGTATTTTTAATTTTTTGTAATAAGGGTGTGAATTTTTAAGTTATTGTTATATAACAATGAAGTTATTGTTATATAACAATGATTCTTTTGGGTTTTCTGTTATTCATCAAGCTTGTTAGATACCTCTAGAGAATATCCACTTTCAATGAAAGACTTTTGCTTTCAGTTGGTTTTTACCAACATGAGTGACTAGCACAAAAGCTCTGCCCTGTTAACGCCGTCACGGTGTCTATTTGTTGTGAATAGCTGGGAAATTACATGTCTCCACTGATCCATATGATGCGAGAACGACGGTTACTTACGCTCAAAGTTAGATAAGCTGACCTTGCATTTCTTTCATTTGGGTTGTAAATAGAAACAGATTTACAGACTTTTGTCGCCTACAAGGCAGGTTCTTAGAATGCAAAACTCGACAGGTATTTTGTTGCTGATAGACTGAGCATTGAATTCACGTTTAATAAGTGACTTGGACAACTTTTGCTGACGCTGCTGTTTAATTTTTATCATTATTGCACGGTGACGAAGTAGTACGTTTAATAGAGCCAGTTGGAATTTGATTGATATGGCTTCAAATATATTAGACAGATCGTTTTGTGATATTAGAAAGCGGATGAATAATTTGGACAACTGCAAGAGCAGCAAACCCACGATACGCAGCTTGCGTTGTCGAGCGTACTAAAATTCGGGGAGAGTCAATAGATTTTACAATACAATACAATACCATACAACACAACACAACACAACTCACTAAAATACAACACAACACAACACAACTCAATACAATGCATAATTGAAAGATGTCACAACACAATTCTGATTTTTCAATATAACAAAAGTATCGCTGACAATCCACAGTACCACTGGGGAATACGGGTCCTGGATTCGACGATACCTCCACAAGCAAGACTTGGGATGCCTTGTTAAAAATGTTGCATCTAGTGAATAATTCGCCATTTATGTATGACTTTGCAATCCTTAGGTTTTATTATACCAAGCCACACTGAGTATTGCTGACATGCAGTTTAATTACGAGCTTTATTTGTAGATAAAAACAGTCTTCTATAAAAGAAAATTGTAAAAAGAAGCAAAATAATAGGAGAGCAAAAGCAAAATTCCTTTCTTAATTGCCACGACGACAAGCGCGAGTTTGTTTCGTTTGTGTTTTAGTGTTTTCTGCTGATTTGCACCCTTGATTTTGAAAACTTCATTTACACCATATAACGTCTTGCTAAATAACAAGTTGTCCTAACCCAGTTTCGCAATTCAATAGTTTTTCAATAACTATTTAGCGAGACATTTATGCAGGGACATTGGTATTTTGCGCAGTCGATCACACCTCTCTAAGCTTTTTGATAACGAAAATCACAAAATAGTTCCGGTTTAACTACTTGTCATAAACAACAAAGTGGAAGCATCGCGAGTTCCTCATTGTAACATAAGAAATGAAATAAAAAAGAAGCAATGCTTCTGATAGTTACTTACTGATTTGTACACTTCTGATGGTTGCATGTCCGTTCTGACTACGTCGTACTTTCCCGAGAGCCTTGTTTCGCCTGTGCAACAAAACATTTAGTTTTATTCGAGGAGAATTGCCATGTTAACAGCATCTTACATCACACTATCGTGAATTAATAACGCTAAGGGTAGACTTACATGCTGGGCAAGCGTAACCTTTGTTGAACTCTCTTGTGCCGTGCTCATCGCAAAAAATATCTGAGTCTACAGTTAAGGTTACAGAATTATGCTATCGTGTGTTTTCAATAATATAAGCAAACACCCACAAAATTACTAATATACTTCGAGTATCACTAGTAGCACATAAATGCTAGTGAGCTAACATGGAGCCATTAAAACAAGCTTTAAGGCCGCTTGGTAGCAGGGGTAAACCTCTAAGATAACTTTTCTGTTCCGTTAATTCAGTATCACCAGATCGATCGTGTATGTGATCGTGATCACACACGGCCACATCAGCTGTATAGCTGCCGTTTATCTTTAACCGTGTATAAATAAAGGCTATTAGTATAAACCTACTAGTGGACTAATGCAAATCCTGCATTTTGATTGGCTACGCTACTAGTGGTCTAATAGTTATAGTCATCGAGTAGCGAAAAGATGGCGGATCAAAATAGTAACGAGCCCTGTTTATGGCCTGTTTTGCTATAATATC
>JAOBAY020082852.1:0-18653 GCA_025331085.2 Zoanthus sociatus
AAATACTAAAAGTAATCACTACTGTAGCTAAAGAAAAAGGAAAAACTGATGGCGAATTTCTTGTGCTGAAATTTTGGAGGTCGGAAAAAAAATTTTTGCGGCTTTTTTTTTTCTTTTTTCTTTTTCTTGTAACGTGTAGCGCTTGTTTACTTGTTTTTTTCTCAGAATCCAGTGGATGTTGATATAATAAAACAATTATTCCACTCAATTTCGTCATACATGGCTAATAGCAACAAATATATTTTTTGAATGGACGATTCTTTCAGCTCGCTGTCAGTTCATTCAGTAAGTTTTAGCACGTCAGCTACATCGCGCGTTTATGACAGGTCATGTGATGTTTTCGTTCTATGTTTTATGAAACATAATTTACTTGGAATGGTGGCTCCAATAACAGTGCATTTCGATGCCTCTTTGTATGAAAGTGGTCCTGCAACAACACCATTGTACGTTGGCATTGAAACTACAATGTTACAAGCCATTGCTTCTCACTTTCTGTTTTTCGTTACATCCGGGCGTCAAAGAATCGTTATCCATCCAGTTTTACTTGCAAAGCAGCTTGCTGCCCGCAGGTAATCGAATGCCTGCATGTTATGATGAAGCAAAGCAAATCATAAAGCCATATCTAGTTAATTTGGTATGCTTCCATTGTTGCCCACGAGATTGTGCCGTTTATAGAGATCAAGGAGATGAAGAAACTACAGCACATTACAATTCTGCCCAGAATGTGGTTCACCATGCTTCACAGGAAAAACAAAACCAAGAAAGCGTTTTTTCTATTTATCTGTCGGTGCTCGATTTGCACGCCTTTATGGCACAGCCTCACTCGCTCAAGTTGTGCAGGCCCACACAACCAAGGCAGATGATCAAGACAAAATGTCAGACATTCAGCACTTTCCCATGTGGAAAAGTGTGTCAAACGACGTTACAACAAAACTGCAATTATCCACGGACGGAATGAGCCCATTTAGCAAAAATAGGACCACATATTCCATGTGGCCTATAAGATTGGCTCTCCTCGACCTGCCGAGGGAAACCCAATACCTTTGATGATTATATGTACAATTCCCGCTAACGGGAAAAAAAAAGAATGTTACACTTGCCAGCCATACTTGCAGCTGTTAGTGGACGAACTTTTGGCACTTTTAGATTAGCACCATTCGCAATTAAATGTGAATTTATTTTTTTTGTTTTGAATTACCCTGGATCGGAAAAGTGTTCAACGTTTGCAAATCCAGAGCTTACAAAGGGTGTGCACTTTGTGAAATTAAAGGCAAGACTTTCCATACTCGAAAATCTATAACACCTTATAATACTTCCTTGTCTTTTTTTCGTCAATTTCAGCATTGATCAATTGTGATCTTCTTAATTTAAATACAAGAGTATACTGTCAACATTTGAAGAAGATGGTGTACAAGATGCAAAAAAGAAATTTTAAAAACAAACGTGTTCGAGTTGTTTTTACTTCTGTTTTTAGTCTGTTTGTATGCGTTTGTTGGTTTGTTGGCGTCGAGTTTCGTTCCAAATGTTGAATAAGCTGCGTGGAAGAAGTTTGAGGCTTCCATGAAGGAAAAAAGCACAGGGAACCGCAGGAAAGAAGTTTCAAAAAACGAGAGGTGGACAGTACAACGTTAAGTGCCGAAGTTTCGGGTTCAGTGCAGAAGTACTCGCGAATGGGTCCTCGTGAATTCGTCCCCCATGAATTTGAAAAGTTAACCGGAGAAAAGGTGAAAGAAGCATGTATACAGCATTTCGGAAGCGTGCTCGAAGAAAGAATGGAAGCAATGGAATGTGATGTCCTTGTGAGCGAACAAGGGCCATCTTGTACGTCGATGGATCAAGTGCCTCATCCCACAAAACTCATCCATGTGCGCTTCATAGAAGTATCGCGTGTGGCAGAAAGGCTTTCACAACAACGAAAAGATATCAAGAAACCAAGACAAAATGTCTTACCAGCGGCTAAATGAGTGAAATTGAGTGTCAAATATTCTGCACCTTCTGAAAAACAAGCCCCAAGTCAGGTTTTGCGATACCCAAAGAGTCTTTCAGGGCTTGACATGTTAAAGCTTGGGAAAGTGATACAGGATGAGTATGAATGGATTGAACTCGACACATTTGACATAACAGACATGAAATAGTGTAGTAAGGGAGTTTCTGTGGAATTTGCCATTGACAACGATCCCTTTAGCACAGGAGCTTTTTACATGGCTTTCAAGGCAACTTCAAAAGCACCAGGATTTAAGGGTAAAACCCAGGTGGTAAAGAAGTATCTGATAAATCCACAGATGTGATTAAGGAGTTAAAACAAGATGTCAAGCAGCAAACCAAAAAGGTTGTGCAAATGCACATGCTTGCTCAGAATATCTGCCTTAAGCTGGAGCAAGAGCTCAAAAGAGATTCTATTTTAGACTTATATGGCCCGACTCTAATGTATAACAAGATCTACATGGGAAGACTAGCCAGTGAAACAGAAGATTGCAATTGGGTGACAGTTGAAGAGTTTATAGATGGAAAATTTACAAAATATATAAACAATGATGGTGTACTCTGTGTGGACAACACAGCTATTAGGCAGAAGTGTGAAAGTCTTGCTCATTTTTCATATGAGAGATTGTCCCGCGAGTTCATTGACGTGCAAGGAAGTGGCTATAAGCTGTTTGAAACCGCAGTACATTGCAGAAGGATGGAGAGGTACTGTATCTACAGCTGAAAATCTTTCGAAGCAAGCCATTATGAGCTTTTTCGACTGCCACAAAAAACGCAACAAGTACTGCCATTTCCTAGGACTAAAGAAACCATCCAAAAACAAATTAGCAAATAGTCTTGGATAAGTTGGACATGGGCAAGTCATGATCATTGTATATGTTATTGACACTGTTTGTATATATTCCTGTTATTGTTCAGTGGATTAAAAAACATTTTATATTGAGGATTTTATTTACATTTAGTATAAAATGTCTGCTTTTGTCTATAGGCTTTCTTGTCATGGAAATAATTATTGTTTTACAATACAACAACAGGGTGCAGTGTAAACTCTGGAGTGGCAAAGGATGTTTATCATTTATATAGTTAAGTGATGTAGTTGATAATAAAATCAAAAGAAACTAAATACTTTATACCAAAATATGACAGGTTTGTCTGAGAATACTTGCTGCTAATTTTGTGAAAAGCTAATAAAACAAGTTAGCTTATCTTTATTTCCTGCCTCAATGAATTGTTGAAATATATATTCTCTGACATCATAACCAAATGACTAAGGTTAAGTTATAAAATCATTGTTCTGAAGGCAAACTTCGTAGTTTGTAATGGCCTTCATAGTATATATACAGTATTTGACTTGTGTTAATATACAAGGAATAAATTGCAAATAACTTATGTAGATCTATCTACTTCAAAGGTGAAGTCAGTTTGGGTTTATTATTACCAATTGTGAGGGCATAAATACTATAGGTACATCATAAAACACGATACTTAATGGCCACTGAACAATGTTATTTGGTTTTAGTTTGCTGATACCATCTGGTGGCAATACACCACAACCGGCTTCACATCCAGTTTTAACTCTCGAGGAGTTTCGAAAGCAAAGGAAGAAGAAAGATGCTCGTGGTTTAAGCTGAAAGCTGGCAGTAAGGCTGCAAAGCAGTCAAAGGTCTATGGCAAGCCAAACAGGACAAAAGCACACTAGAATTTAAATCATATAATTAAAAATAAGAATCACTATATGAAATTAGGAACTACCACATGAAAACAAAATTCACTATATGAATCAAAAATATTCACATTACAAGATTATGAAATCGCCAGATGAGAATAAAACTAAAACCAATAAATCAAAATAAAGGAAAAATTCGCCACTTGAAAACCAAAGGAAAAAAACCACTATATGAAAATATCGATCGAAGTCAGAAATATCGCTCGACTGAAATCTGAACCTCTGAACAGTTCAGTCAGCGGAAAAACAATTCGCAAAATGGCAGACAGAACTGAGATAACAGCAGAAGATTTCAAAGATATTTTAAAAGGAATTGCAGAATTATTGTATAGAACTGAAGTTTGAGCGATCAAGATGGCTGCGGATGAAAGAATAAACAATCTGCTTAAAACCGTGCGCGATCTCACTGAAAAGATAGGTCCATCATCATCCGGATAGTCTTCCAGCAAACGAAAAGTGAACGAAGAGATTTCATCTGTTTTCAAAAAAAAAACAACACAGCGACTGCAAGTTCTCATTCTAGAAATTCAGTTGGTGGCACGAGCCCTGCCAGTTCGAGATTTAGACGTCTAATGAATATGAGAAAAATTGGCAATAATGTTTCAACCAAAAAGTTACGCACTCAAAATAATGTTCCGTTCATGTGCGATCTAATTCTTTTACCCGGGCCGCACATGAAGATTGTTCCGAAGCAAGGAACCAAGCTGGCCTTGTTTGAAAAGGGGCATATACTTTCTGCATGTCAATTCAATAAATGCATGTCAGAAGTACAAGTTGAGGCGACCATCCTGGAAGCCTTTGGAGAAACAATCCCACCTGATGTAACCATCGAGATAATGATGTCTGCACACAATAAATTGGTAAAACCAACTCTCGCTCCTGGACCTTCTGGACAAGAGGGAATCACCGGAGTTATTTTACATCGGTTATTTAAATCCAAACCTGTTTATATTCTGCCAAACAAGCAACTAATTAAGGTGAGAAGGAAGTAATTACTTAAAATGCCTTAAAAATTTTCTAAATTTGATTATTAATGATATCCTGATTGATAAATAACTTAAAAAGTGAAATAAAATAGTAAAATGCTATAAAGGCAACACGCTGAATCAATAATGCTCACAGCATTAATGGATGCAAACATACATATGCCTTAGTTTACCTCTAGAGATGTACATAAAAAAGTTTTACGAGTAACGTATTTTCCACATCTTTTTTGTCTAGTTTTTTTCTATTTTCGAAACACTCGTATCTATATGTAATAAAAAGAAAGTTACACGTTAGCTTGAACATATGAAGTTTATCATCTTGTTGAAAAAAATTCACCTGTTCATTTTACCACTCAAAAATATATTTCATATGTTCACACCACTGTGTAATATTCTTTATATATTATTATTTATAAATATAAATGTAGACTATTTATATACCAACACATGTGGTTGATCACGCATACTGTATATTAATCAACGAACAACAGTTAGGATACAACAGCTCCCTGACACATTATCTTACTTACTCAATGAGCTTACCACAGGATACCTTTGATTATTAATATTTTTAGGCAATGTGCCATTTATGGATGTACTCTTACAGGGCTCGATGTTGCGACCTGTGAGGTCACCAGTGCAACTTGATTTGGTGCACTGGGACTAACTTTTCATTTGTGGTTGCCAGTCAGGCCACCATGATTTCAAATTTATATTATTAGATGCTGGTGACGAAATCTAAAAACTTTAGGAGCCAGCTTGCCCCAAACTTTTTTTCTGCAGTCAAACCCTTTCTTATTAAATTAGTCTTATTCTTATTCTTCTTTTTATTATTAATAATGTTTATTTGTTCACATTTCTGTTTATTTGTAAGCAATTTACCAAATGCAAATGTTCCGTGTCTTATGTTTTTATCCTTTGAACATAGTGCGTGAGAGGGTAAAAATCAGTACAGTTCCCCATTAAAATCTTTTTGAATGTTACTTTGACATGACCATGAAAATTGTTAATAGCAGCTTTATGATTAATTAATGTCCATGCAATCAATGAACTTATTGCTACTTTACCTTTTACTTTCTAGGCCGAAATCAAAGACGCTAATCCTTTGTGTGCAGAGGAAGAAGATGAAAAAAGTATGTGGATAACACAAAAATAAATGATGAATTTTTCATTTCAGTATTTAGTATCATTGGACTTCTATTCACATTAGATTTAGTAATAAAATTATGCTACGTATTCAAGTTTTAATTAATTTATGAACTTTATTGCTTTCTTTAAGCTACAACCAAGTCATCACCTCAAGGTTCTCCAAGTAATTTTTCAAGCAGTGAAAGGGTCATCTGCGAAAAATGCAGCTGCACATATTTGCTTGGTGAGGACTGTATTCGTTGTGCCCAGGATGATGAATATCAAAAAACCCTTCTTGCAGAAAAAGACCCAAAGCAATCAGAAGGAAAATATGAAGACAGTATGAAAGATGGGCCAGCAAACTCTCCTGAGGTAATTGACAAAACAAGTGAGGACGAGCCTCCTGATCTAGCCCAACTAAGACGTTATCGCCTCGCCCACCTGACAGATCAACAAATATTGGATGATGACCATTACCAATATTACCCACCTCCTGAAACGCCACAACTTCAAGACACAGTAACACTTAAAATCCATCGGACAACCATCAAACAAGACTTGATAAGGGTCTTTGTTGATCCAAGTATTATTGACAAAGTAATTGAATTTAAGTTAATTAATGAAAGGGGGGATATTGAAGCTGGAGAAGGAATGGGAGTTTCTCGAGAAGTTTACACTCTGTTCTGGAATGAGTTTGCAATTAGTATGACAATAGGTGAGAGAGAGAGGGTCCCTTTTGTTAGACATGATTATTTCATTGAAGAATGGGAAGCGGTTGGTAGAATCTTAGTGAAAGGGTTTATTTCAGTGGATTATTTTCCAACATTTCTTTCAAAAGCAGTTGTCTGTTTCTGCCTTTTTGGTACTGAAGTAACAGAAGATATATTTTTAAGCTCATTTAAGCGGTATCTATCACAAATTGAAGAAGATCTAATTGAAAGTATAATTAAAAGTAATGAGTTACCAGAGGATATGGAAGAGTTTACAGAATTTCTGGAAAGATTCCAATGTAGGTCTGTTGTCAAAAAAGAGAATGTTGGTAAAATATTGTTGGAAATTGCTAAGCAAGAATTAGTCCAGAAACCTCACCTTATGATTGCTGCATGGAAACCAATTATGCAAGTAAAACTGAAGCAGCTCAGCCAGTTCAAATCTATGTCAGCAGTACTGGAAATGTATGAAGGATTTAATCCAACACCAAGGAAAGTACTTCACAATCTTTCCTGTAACCCACAGACAGATGCAGAAAAAGATGCTTTGAAGTTTCTTCAGAGATATATCAGAGGTCTTGACACAGAGAGACTGGCAAAGTTTTTGAGATTTACAACTGGAATGGATGTAATGGGCAGAGAAAAATTGCATGTTTCATTTTTAAGCTCCCAAGGTTTAAGTTCCAGACCAATAGCACACACATGTGCACCCTTACTTGAATTACCTACAACCTACAACAACTTTGTTGAGTTGAGGGAAGAATTTGAAAACATTCTTAATCAGAAAATAAGCTGGGATATAGATATTGTGTAAAAAGTTAAGAAAAACACTGATAGTCAGTGGACCTTAAAAAAGAAAACTGTGAAATATATCTAAAAGGAGAAATTTTGTAACACTTTAATAATCATTAGTTTGTTGAATTTGACCTAAAATTATAAAATGGTTAAAATACTAACTAAAGGTATATTTCTATGATGTTAAAAAATATGATGCAAACGTTCTTGGTCAGTGTGATCGTCAGGTTGTAAAAACTCTGAGCTGGTAGTCAGAGAACTTTAAATAAATGTAGTTGGAGATGGGACAATTATAATAATTGCAAATACAAAAAAATTAAGTAATAAATGAAAAGCAGAAACTTGTTTGTGAAGAGATGGTTGGTGACAGCTGATAAGGAGAGCTTTTTTGTTATTCTTAATTTCCAAGATTCTCAACTGTCAAGAATTTTCTTAATTAAAAACATTTTGTAGATTGCACAATGATTCAGTAACAACAATAAATGTGTTCATGTTCTTACTTGCAAACAGAATTTTTTTAACATCAATAGAAATATACCTAGTTTACCATATTTTAATGAAATTTATTAATGATTTAATAATATCCACTCAGATACCAATATGCAAGTTAGTGGCCTTTCTGTTGATATTTTTTGATATTAATATCTTACTTTTTTATTATACAAACATTCTTAATATTATAGTTATGGTTCAGAGTTTTAAGATTTAGTCATGGACTGATGTTCGTCTGTTCATTGGCCATATTACAAATGTTGTGTTAATGGTTGAGAACCGCTTTCAAACTGCAATAAAGTTCCTAGCATTGGTTTATCCTTTGTGTGAGAAAAGTCTTATAAACTTAGTAGCTTAAAAATAATATGTATTTAATAAAAGATAGCCTATTATACATAATCAGTCTTTATTGTATTCAATTTTATCCAATCTGTTAAATGGATGTGACTAGTGAAGTTTCCTTTATCTTTTTTGTCTTGTGTTATATAAAATCACTTTTTTGTAACACCACAGCTAATGCTATGGTTTTATAACAATCATAAAACAGTTGAGGTGCATTTAGTTGATACATATAATATGTATTATTTTGAAAATTAAAAGTGTTGCACTCACTAGAGTTCTCAAAAGTGGGTCTATTTCTATTGCTGTTTGTGTTGTGTGTCATATTGTGAGGATACTTGGAGAAAGGCATTAGTTTGGCAATGATATAAATGCATGCAATTCAATAGAATGTCTATTTTTTATTTATATAGTTTTCTTTTGCTGCTTTTCTTGTGCTAGTCCAGAAGCATATGTCTGATAAATAAGACCCGTGGGCATTTTTGGAAGAAAGCAAGCCAGTAGCCTAGCAGTGTTTATTGGACCATAAGGAACCTAAAAAATGTTGTTGACAATTTTGTTAAGCGTTAAGAGGGTATTTATGGGCTACTAAATATTGACTTGTGTTACCCAGCATGGAAACGAGGCTGAAAAACTATAAGTCGCCATAACTACTTTCTAATTCAAGGAATCTCGACCAAACTCACCAGAATTACCAAGTAAACATTTTTGAAGCCAGCCGATAACTCAAAACTATTAATCAGGGTCACGTGGTTGATCCAACATGAAATCGAGGCTGATAAACAATGCATGAAATTAGGATCAATCCATGTCACGGAATTTTGGTGTGGCTCATCAGATATACTTAATGGGCAGGCCTGAAGACAGTACATTACTGATTCTCAATAATATGAGTCACGTGATTGACCAAGCATGGAAACGAGGGTAGTAAGATTTGCTTGTTCAAATGAAAACCCATTTATATAATCTGGCTAATTTCGACATGGTTCATCCAATTTTTTTTAGTTATCTTGTTGTGTACTATGTCTACTATTGCGCTTGTCCAGTAATATAATATTTTTTTTCATAAAATCCCACTTTGTGTTAAAAACAAGGAAAGAGGACTGGGACCTGAGAAAATCACTATCTACTGGTCAGCTGACATTTTCATCAAAGAGGCAGTCCGCCATTTTGAACTTCCAGGCGATGTAGTGCTGAAAAGATGACTGAAAAGTTGGTGGACTTCAGTGTTTGTTTAATTTGTCAAAAAGAAAAAAATAAGCAGCTTGTACAAAATCCAAGTTCTCATAAAAAAGTGTTGAAATCTTTAAAGGAATGGGCTACATACGGTAATTTGAGATATTTTGATTTGTGGTTGAAGCTAAAATCTGTTTCAGTCAGTGAATTAATTGAGAGAAAAGTATCATGGCACAGGAGTTGTTATCAGGAAACTGTGCACACTGTACTTTCAAAAAGAGCGAAAGGCAGGTATGTTATCATGACATTTGTTAACGATAGTTTGGTATTCATATCAAAATTAGAGACTACAGAGCTCAACAGTTTTTGATAGATTTGCATATCTCATGGAAGATTGTATCACTCTAATGTACGACAACATACACACTTAGGTAAGAAAGACAACTGGAGGGTCCAAACTAGACAAAAAGGAAAGTCAAGGAACCTTTACAGCTCACCCGTTCCCAAACGACGCCATTTGATAAACTGTTTGTTTCTCTTGTGAAGAGAAAGGAAATGCCAAACAACCTCTTCACAATGTTAGCACGTTTTCTGCTGGTGAATCCTTAAATGAAGCCATAAACCTATCAGAAAACAATTTATTACGAGTAAAACTTAGCACAGCAGTAGATGCAACTGATGCACATGCCATTGATAGAAAATACCACAAAAACTGTTGGCTTAGAAATGTTTCGAATGTAATTAAGAAAGCATCGTTCTCTGATATATCCAGTTCAGATTTTGTTAGTGAGGCGGCAGCAAGAATTGAGTTCCTTGCCATGACACAGACAGCTTTGTCGAAAGGGGAGATCCTTACAATGTCTGAGCTACAAAACACGTTTGAAGAGTTATTAAGAGCGAATGCAGTCCAAAAAGCCACTTGTAGTAGAAAAGCATTAAAGCTTTTATTGCTGAGTGAAATTCCCAACATAGAGTTTCACAATCCAAGGCGTATGAATGAATCTGAGAGAGTTACCATCAAAGAAACTCGAGATGAAGCTATCCAGATGTCAGAGAATGCGAAGGCTAATTGTAACAAGGAAATGAAAGTATTGTTTGATGCCGCCTCAACCCTAAGGAAAGCCATTCATAAATCCCAGCAGTGGGAATTTTCTTGAACACTTGAAGACATCGGTGATGATGTAGTACCAGAGGAGCTCTATTGGTTCAGCATGTGGCTCATCCAAGGTCCTAAAACTGAGAGGTTGCGTAAAGAGAAGACAGGAGACGTGAAGAAGCGTGCTGTGAGTTTGTGTCAAACAGCAATATTGTTGTGCCTTACGGAGAGGCAGATTACTAACAAAAAGTCTGAAACGCTACGCCTGTCGAGGGAGATGCCGCAGCAGTTAGCTGTTGGACTGGCTGTTCATCAGCTTACCCCAAGCAAAGAGCTAGTCAACATGCTTCATGGATTTGGCATGTCAGTCGAATATAATAGAGTGTTGAGAGTGGAAGCTCAGATAGAAGCTACAGTTCTTGAACGAATGGAACAGAATGGAGGTGTGTACCTTCCACCTGATGTTGTCAAGGGACGACATGTATTTTTTGTGATTGATAACGTCGATTTTGCAGAGGACACATATGATGGGCAGCATACTCTCCATGGGGCTGCTATGGCAATTTACCAGAGGAAGGAACCACAAGATGATATGCAGAAATTGAGGTAAGTGATCATAACGTTAGTTTCTTCAGCCACAGTTGTCTTGACTTCAGTGTGAAGCATGCAATATGCGGTTAGAAGCAAATTATCAAATGCAAAGCTGCCATAAAAAATGCAGGAGTGCTACTTCAACTTTTATACTTGTAGTTGATATTGCGCCCGTCTAAATAGGATAATTGTTAATTTTGCTTATTTATAGGATTGTTAACACCAAAGATCAGAGTCGTTCCGTAAAGGACGTTCCAGAAACAATCACAACCCTTTTGGAATGCCCCAGTCCGTGTCCAAAGCCTTCAAGTCAAATATTTCCTTCATTCAGACTGTTCAATACCAATGAGCTGCTGATTACTGTCAGTTCACAAGACTTCTCATGGCTCATGGCTCGTAATTTTGCCTGTAAGAGAGAACTTAGCAATGAAGTATCAGCAGAAGAGAGTCAAGAAAGAAATGAAAATTTTCAAGCAGAAACGCAAGAGTGTTGTCAAAGAATGGGAATTCCCGTGTGGTGAGCATACAACTCTCTCATTAACAACCCCATGGGAGTGACAAAAGTCGGAACACCGCCGCTGTTAGCTGCGCCAGTTCATTAATGGCCAACCCTACTGACAATCTTAATGCAAGCGAAAAATATTACAGCTAGCGTTGTTGGGCCAGGTAGAAAAACGGTCATCTCTTTAGATATGGGCTTGTACAGTATCAGCCAGCAAAAAAGCTTCAGATGGCAAGAAACGACCTTCAAAATCTTTTACTCAGACCAGGTGAACTGCACATTGTTATGGCACAATTGTGCACCATTGGATCATTCATCGAGGACGGCGGTATTGACATGTGCTGGATTGAGGCTGAAATTTATGGTCCAGCGACAGTGAAACAAATACTTGATGGGAATCATGTCAAGAGAGGTGAGGTAGCACATATTGTTACGCTGGAAGCGTTATTTGCGCTATACCAGAAGGCATTCCTACAAAGTTCTCAAGAGGATTTAAAGGCCATTGCAGATCTCTCAAACGAAGTTGCTGATGCGTGCACCCAAACAACAACTGTTAATGTGAAGGACGTAAACGCAAAGTTAGTGCAAGCTGTTAAGCAAAGTTGTCTGTTAGAGAACATGACCAAGTTTGATGCAACGCAAGTAAAGAACCCGTTGTTTAATGTGACTAGACAGTATATGCGCATGGTTATGGAGATGCTGCAGTTTATCCAAGCAGTACGCACAGGTGACTGGATTCTCCACCTTCAAGCTCTTGAGGTCTTCAGTAAATACTTCTTCGCACAAGATCAACTGAATTATGCCTGTATGATACCTCTGTATCTAGCGGAAATGAATTCATTACCAACAACCAATCCCGAAGTTTATGCTGAGTTCCTATCAGGAAACTGGGTGGTCAACAAGAACTCCACCGTACCATTCTGTGCACTTGGTGCAGACCATGGACTCAAGCACGTCAATCGGTCGATTGCACGGACCAAGTTTTTTCTCATCGCTCCCGAAATGGCAAATCTTGCAGAGCAAGCAAAGGATATGGCAGGTGTAGCTTCCAAGATCAAAACACGACATCACAACCACACTCCAGCTGTAGTTTCTCGAGAAGATAAGTATATCAAAGCCTTGATGGAGACTATTGAGACCTTTACCAATCCTTTTGCAGATGAAAGTTCTGATCTCTTTAATCTTGTAACCAAAGTTGTAATGCCAGATAACATCAAGGAAGATATGTGCAATCAAAGTGTCATAGGACAAACACTATTTGATACCTTTATTAAAGATCGCATTCAGTCAGAGAGGGTCAACCTTTGGTCTACAACGAAAAAAAGAAAGCTTTGTACCTGGAAGACCAATGCAAAGAAGGTGAAAGTTTGCTCAAAGGAGAAGCTGATTGAGTTGCGAGAGGACTGGTCCCTTTTTGCTAGGATGGTGATGGTATGTCAACGCCGCTCTGATATCGACATCAAGGAGACTATAGGACTGTATGAATTCATGCTGGTACCCAGGTCTATGTTCGCACCAGACGGCTCCATGTTGCATTGCTCTTCAAAAAGTGCTCTAATGGCCATATTGGAGAAGCTCCCATCAAGATCGCCTAACCAGAGAGGAACTGATAGCACCACAACAGATACCGTTGGATCCCATTTGAAAGTCATCATTGATGGTATGGCAGAGCTACAGTCCCTAGATAAACCAGACTGGGTCAAGAACTGTGCCCAGCTAGCCGAGCATTATGTTGCCACAATTGAACAAAAGTATGGCAGGAGGGATGAGGTTCGCCTGATTTTCGATAGATATGACGTATCGATGTCATTAAAAGAAGCCACAAGAAAAAAGAGGCAAGGAGGTCAGGATGCTGTCTACTATAGGGTAACAGATTCCACCAAAATTTCAAGAGTTCCTATGAAGAAGCTCCTGTCACATACTAAAACGAAGATGGAGCTAACTACCTACCTCGCAGACAAGGTAATTACGCATTTTAGTCAACAGGAAGGCGATTTGTTGTTGCATATGGCAGTGAATGCAAGGCGACACACAAAGATGTCCAAAACCTACAAAGCAATCAAGAAGAAGCCGACACAAAGATTATCCTTCACGCTGCTGATGCTACATCGGATGGTGCAATGGAGATCCAAGTCCACTCCCCTGACACTGTCTTTGTTCTTGTTTTAAGACGGTATCCAGAGCTCTGTGCTAATGTGTCTTTTGTAACAGGAAAAGGGCGCAACTGCAGAGCAATTAAGCTACAACCAATAGTTCAAGCTCTCGGGGAAGCAAGGACAGCTGCTTTGCCGGCATTCCATGTACTCAGTGGAGCAGATAATACCGGATGTTTCTCAGGTCATGCAAAACTTTTGTGTTGGAAGGCATTTCTAAATGTCGATGAAGATGTTGTCGGAGAAATGGCAAAGCTGGGCACATCTCCAACACCATCTGATGAAACCATGAAGGCTATTGAGAAGTTTGTATGTGAACTTTATGTGCCAAAAACGTCGCTTTTCACAGTGAAAGATCTCCGATGGTGGTTATTTCGTAGGAAGCAGACCCAATCAGAGAGACTGCCACCAACCCAAGGTGCTCTACGTGAAGCTGTACTACGTGCCCACTATGAAGTCATGGTCTGGAACAACGATATTGTGGCAAACCCTGAAATACCATCTCATGAAAACTATGGTTGGGAGAAACATGAAAATGCTGTTTTTTAATAATGTGACATTCTTCCATCACTGAGTTATTTCATTACATTTTATAGTATACTTAATAATGGTATAGTACAGTATATCTTACAGACAAAATTTAAATGAATTTGTGTACTTGTGGTTTCCCAATTGGTTGTATTCATAAGATTCCTGTTCAGTGCACTTGGTAGTCATTTATACAAAAGAATTTCATTACAATCTAGTTTGAGTCTCATTATTTGACCACCACTTGCCACAATGTTACATCCTTGTGGGACTTAGTGAATACTAACCATATTTGGGAAACCAACAGAGGTATCTCTAATCCACTACTTTAAAGTGCCTTTGAAGTGAAAAATGTTTTTTTTTTTACTACCTAATCATGACAAGAAAGACAAACTGGCAAAATTTTAGAAGGTTAAAATTAACTGCAGAGAAGCTACATGTCTGGAAAGGTTTGAGTTCTGTGCCTAGCCATTAACTGAGATGCAAATTAGCAAATGTCACACATTATTTTGTTTGCTTCAATATGGAGAATATATGAGAAAGAAATTCAAAAACATACTTATTTTAAAGTTAGTTTAAACCTGATGAAATGGTTTCTAAATAAAGATAAAGTCATTTTCTTGTTACAGCTTGAGTTTGAATTCAGTGCTGTGAATCAGAGTGAAGATACAGTATGTGCTAAACTTGCTATTTTACTTCATGTCACTTTTGAAGTTTGCAAAAAAAAATCTGGTAACGGCCCTCTCTTGTCAGGTGCATAAAATACGAGATTATTTTGGTGTATTTAAACAGCAAAATCTAATTTACATACTGATAGAAATTATAAATTCCTTAAAAGAAAGCTGTTAGCGTGACGGCACACAGATGCGAGTTCATTTCTTTTGTTTAGGGTTCCGAGAGTTCTTTTACAGATAATGAAGTATTTCTATCAGTATGTAAATTAGATTTTGCTGTTTAAATACACCGAAATAATCTTGCATTTTAAGCACCTGACGAGAGAGGGCCATTACCGGCCCTCTTGAAACAACGTTGTAGTGGAATTTAAAATCTACACTAACCACCTACCAAAGTGCAAAATCTCTGATTTTTAATTAGTCAGTTATTATCGTCGTCATCTTGTTATTCATTTAATGGCCCAAGTTTCCACTCCTAGAGTTGAATGTGAAATGAGTTACTTCAACTCTTTTATATCCTCTATAATTACTACCAAAAAAAATGATATTAAGCATAAATAATAAGCATATGTTATCAAAATACTTAATTTTGTGATAAGAAGTTTTCAACCAGCTGTTTTGTATACAGAAAATGATTGATACCACAATTTCCATCGTCTGACATGGGATCAATGATCTGCTGCAGTTCTTGCAATTGCTGCTGGTGAATCTCAACATCATAGCTTGGAACAACAACATTGTTGTCAGTGTCAATGTCAGTCACAGGTCCATCTGAATCAATTCCATATGTCTCCCAGTTAATTATACTGGAGTCTTGAAGATTTAGCATTCCATTGTTCCACAATGCTATAGGTGTTTGGTGATGTGATGTTCTTATCCCATGGTAATTCCACTGTCTTGCAAACTCTTCTAATGATGCATTTATCCTAGGTATGTATACATACTGAAGAGCATACAGGTCAATCTCATTAAGCGAATCCAATGTTCCATTGTTTTCCAAGAACTGGAATAAATCCCTGTAAAAAGTGGAACTTACTCTGTTCACTTCTGCCCATAACCTTTCTATCCTTTGGTTATGGACACTGCGTCCTGCAATGAAGCTGCCTCTGTTGAGCCCTCTATTTGATATCATGAATCTTGCTACATCAACATTTTCTACCCCATGATCACCGCGAACTCTAGAAGGAAGTCCAAATTCTGTCACGCCATGTTCAAATAATTGTAGAACTGTACCTGCTTTATTATTTGTGCAGCATTTTAAATATATTATTGACCTACTAAAGCCATCAATACATCCATGGATTACAAAGCGCCATGATATCAGTTTATGATTAGAGTCAATGTGCCATAAGTGGTTTGGGGCAGTCACATTGTATGTTCTCCTACATATAGCATATCGTCTCCTCACAGCTCTCCCAACGCCATCTAATCTCCTTAAGCTCTCTCTGACACGTGACCGTTGGACATTGATACCTTTTGCCTTAATGCTACCCCTGACATACACCTCTCCACTGTATGGTGTCAACTCAAGGATCTTTTTAATATGTTCATCCAAATCTTCATCCGTCATGTCTGTATAATCGTCAGATAGTCCGAACTGTATTCTTCTCCTGTAAATAGTTCTTTCGCAGACTCCTAGACAAGATGCTATGGTCTTCCATTTCATACCAGTCTCCCGCAATGTTTCTATTTGTTCTTTAGAAATAAAGTAGGCTGGTCGCCCCCCTGTGCTATCATAAGTTTTTACAAAATTTCGATTTTCATTACTTTGGAGTGAAGCGTTTGAAATACACTTTAACAGTGTGGCAAGACAATCAATAAACTCGTTAAAAATATGATCTGAATATAATCGTGAAGTATTTTGTGAAATACCAACAGCAATAAGTACTCTTAGATACTCTTCCATCCTTCTCCCGCAAACTTCGAGCCCTGTAAAATCAGAAGAATTATGAAATATGGCAATTCTAGACAATAATTCTGCAATTCCTTCTAAAATATCTTTAAAATCTTCTGCTGTTATCTCAGTTCTGTCCGCCATTTTGCGAATTGTTTTTCCGCTGACTGAACTGTTCAGAGGCTCAGATTTCAGTCGATCGATATTTGTGACTTCGATCGATATTCTCATTTTGTGATTTTTTTCCTTCGGTTTTCATGTGGCGAATTTTTCTTTTATTTTCATTTATTGGTTTTAGTTTTATTCTCATCTGGCGATTTCATAATCTTGTAATGTGAATATTTTTGTTTCATATAGTGAATTTTGTTTTCATGTGGTAGTTCCTAATTTCATATAGTGATTCTTATTTTTCATTATATGATTTAAATTCTAGTGTGCTTTTGTCCTGTTTGGCTTGATATAAAGGTCGAGGACTTGGAGGTTTGCATCCAGATCGGAGTTATGTTCTGGAAAGAAGATTATTCTCCTTTGACTACGAAACGGGGATGCAACCTACCTTTGAGCATTAGCACAAGTGCTGCCGTTGAAGATCTGAAGAAACAAGCAGTTTCAAAACAACACCGTTTCAATAGTGGGCTGGTGAAAAGCATCAATCCAGGCCGATAAAAGCTACTTTATCCAGACAACACCAAGGTGAAGCGTACTTTTGCATGGGATAACACCGAGTTTTCATTACGAAGATACAAAGGAGAAATTGGAAAGCCCTATTCACGTATAATTTTCTATGTGTGTAGCAACATCGACTTCATTAGTTATAGGACTGATTCCTTTGTTCACACGGATTCTGATGAAAGACTCACACTCATCACCGCCTCAAAGTACAGAGGCAGCGCAGCTCAATGGGGTCGGACCGAAAGCATATATAGGCGCCTCTGGCTGAGTCTGAGAGAAATGATTATTGTCAACAATCAAAGAAGTCTTCAACTATTACTACACGTGGACAGGTAAGGTATTTTGCATTGAGCATTGTGTTATTATGTTTCCAAATGTTTTTCCAACCCTCAAACCTCCAAGGTGGGGTCAAATGGACCCCCCCCCCCCCCAATAGGTTTTTCCTACTTTTAGTACCTGTAGTTTGATAATTAGCGCATCTTTTTACGTTAATTGGATGATGTAATCACTTATAATTTATGCGTAATTAATTATGGAAATTAAAGTTTGAAATGGAAAACTGTAAATTTTAGGAAAATTTGTTCTAAATTTTTCTTTTAGAGTCTTTTCTTAATCATATTTATGTTTGGGGCTGCAAACACCAGAGCTGAAGTCGATCAACACATTATGAAATCCGGCAAAAGAGTTTTGCTTAATTCCAACCACTCAGTTCCAACAGGCATGAAAAGGGGGGCATGGTACCTCCAGGACGAATATCTTCATGAAATAGAAACCATTAATGATCAAAAACATTTTTTCTTGAGAGAAAAATGCTATCATAGCTGTAAGGTGAACGATATGGCTCGTGAGCTCAAGATAGCATTGTTTGTTATTTCTGGTGAAGTGAAATATTCTTACTGTGGTCCCTCGTGTGCGGCAGGAAAATCTGGCTTTTGCAATCACATGCTGGCTTTGTCTGCAGGTATACACTATATAGATGCAAGTACGTAAAATGCCAAAGTGACGAGGAGGTTGAAAGGATAAATCTACCCTGCACATCTACTTTACAACAATGGAACAAACCAAGGACTGAGGAAAGTAAGTGCACAACCAGCTATGGATGTCACTGTATCAAAAACAACATTGGATCTCAATCAAAGGCTCTCTGAGCCACCTCATGGATGAATATAAATTTTACAACAAAATAGTATTGCATTACAAAATTAATT
>JAOBAY020082853.1:0-10686 GCA_025331085.2 Zoanthus sociatus
TATACAGAGAATTTTAAGAACAAAATAAGAACATTTTGAGGCTGAAATGGCCGAAAAAATAAGAACATTGAGCCTGAACTAAATTTTACTGGTTCTTAATAAAAAAAAAGAGTGTACCTAGGTAGACGTGGGTTAGGTTGATTTCTTACCCTAAGGGGTACCTTCTAAATGCATACACGCAGACAATATTTCAATCAGTTGAATGAAGATAAAGATAACAGCATAAAACACTTTTGTAAGGTACTGTCTTACTGAGGAAGGCTTAAAAAGTACCGCACTATATGTAAATGTAAAAATATTGTTTGGATTCTAAGCGGTACCGAATCCTTAAATTTTTACCCAAAGACAAAGATACCACATGTATTCCGCCTCAAAATGTAAGGAGTTCCCCGGTTTCTGCCGAGCTTTGAATAACTGAGCGACTTCCTTTTCCACCAAAAGTTGATTGCCTTTGCTTTCCATCCTTACGTGGTTAGTACAGCGTTTTTAAATAGCTTTTGATGCGATCAGTAAGTGAAACCGCCCAGGAGGAGTTAAAGGTTTTCATCAGCCATTGCATAAAACGGAAAAGCGGCGGCTCGTCTCCATGCGTGAGCCCTTGGTTCAGTCTCCGTTCAAGGGTTTCGCGCAAGTTTGGACGCGTAGCAAACCTTTTTCTCCTCCGCTACTCCATTCTCGTCCCCAGAACCCATGCTTTTTCTTATCCAGCAGCGCCTTCGCACGAGAAGACGATGAGCTTCGTTTTCTGGTGCAAAGCCGCCGCCAGCTAATAAAACCAATGAGATCTGGGGACGAGAATGATACCTCCATCTCAATCCACTTTTTAATCGACCCATTTTGCGCACATCCAAACGTTCTTAAGGCGATTGCTGCGCAAGTTATTATGGGTTCATAAAAAGCGGTCTTTTTTTAGAAAGAAACCCTACATGAGCACGAAGATGAACTTTTAAACATTCAAACAATTCTCGGCCCCAGATTCTGCCAGATTACTTATTCATTTTAGAACCTTCCAGAAGGTAGGCTTAAAGCTCATTAGGAAAGGAGGTTATTAATAAAAGGGATTAGTAGGAAATGAGCTTACAATATTTGTTCACAATTTCTCTAACAAAATAATATTTTTTGTTTTTCTAATAAATATTCCTTAGCAATTTAAAGAAATGAAATTCTGGCTGAATGGGGAAAAACATTTTAGAGTTGAAAATAGGAAAAGACTTGGCTATGTGTTGATTTTAAAATGCCCAAAAGCTCTAAGCATCATTTTGCTTGATAAAGACTTACTTAACCGAAATTCGAGTATATCAAAGACTAAGAGACATCACGCGAATAGAAAAGTCAGACTTTTCGACGGACCACGTGCGATTATGCATGTAAAACTTTTAGATTCTTTAAATTAAAGACAGCAGTTTTATACCGTTAGGTTTTTGTTTTAAAAATAGAAGCGCTAAACAGGATAGTGCTGTCCAAATACCGATTAGCACTAATCCATGGTTAAAATTTTAATCCATGGTCTTGTATCCAACCTTACAGATCAGACGGATTTGATCTGTAATTTTGGAAATAACATGCAAGTTTTTCCATAATAGAATCTGAACACCATTTTATAAGAGCTGTAATCTTGTCCTTAGAGAAGAAATTGCTACTGTAATTTTTGGTTAACCCCGGGTTAAAGTTAACTCACCTTTGAACAAAATTAACAACAGCCAAATTTGGTACAAAGTCAGATTTTGTATTGCGCTTACATTTAGGATTTAGAGCCCTTAAAAGTTTATGTACTTATATGTCAGATATGGAATCAGAGTTAATGCCATTGGTTAAGAATGCCAGGGAAAACTTTCTCGTCAAGTTTGCAAGTCTGTCAGGCTTAACACTCTTCGAGCGGTACGACGTCAACATGTTGCGAAAAGCTTTTCTAAATTCCTTGTTAAAAACTGTGTAAATCACTGGATTCATACAACTGTTTAGCGGAGGCAAAACATAAATGAAAATAATCTTCAAACTCAACGCGAGACCTTCATTTTCTCTCATTGGATCAAGGCATGAAGGACACCAAAACGCAAGAAGTAGGATGACGAAAAAGGGAAGCCATGATACGACAAAAACGCCTACCACAATCCCCAGAATTTTTGCAGCCTTTAACTCCCTAAACCATACCCGGGATTTCTTCTTATGCTGCAAGTGTTTTTTTGCAATGGCTTTTGTCTGTTCGAGTGCAATTTTGAGCACCCAAGAGTATACGCAAACAACAATCATTAAAGGAAGAAGAAAAGATAAAACTGCAGCGCAAGTGTAGTAAATTGTATTAGAGTTTCGACATTCTTGCACGACTGAAATATGCTGTACTCGCGGGTCCTCCCAATTAAATAAACTTAACAGTCCCCAAAGACAGGCATAGAACCACACGAACCCAATCAGGGAGAAGACAATCTTTTTCGTCATGATCCTGGGATAATCCAAAGGTTTGGTGATGGCTATGAATCGGTCAATAGAAATACCAGCCAAATTGCAGATGCTGGCCGAGCTAAACACAGCGTCTATGGCTATCCAATACGTACAAGCAGCTAGCCCGCGACACCATTTGAAGTTATGAACAGTTTGATCCAATCGAAGCGGCAATGACATAATGGCAAAAAGTAGATCGCTGACTGCAAGAGATACTATTAAATAATTTGTCACTCGTCGAAGTCGAGGGAACATTGCCACCGCTACAATGACCATGGTGTTGCCAAAAATAGTCAATAGCATTACAATGGCGAGGAATACTGTGTGTAGAATGTTCATTTTAGTTGCTGGCATTTCGCACAACAAACTTTCACTGATGTTTCTTTTTAAGATTAAGGTTGAGTTTTCCATATCCATCTAAGTTGAATTTTTCTTGTCAATGTTTAACACTCATTAACTTAATTTTTCATCCGAAGGAGAACTATCAAACAAAAGTAAAACTGTGTTTCAGTGCTCCTAACACCTTGCTCAGATAAAGAAACGGATGTTTTGTCAATTTTACGAGCACACACTGTTTTTTAAAAAAAATATATCTAAACTTGTCTGAGTCTTGATTATTTCATTCGTCGACCAATCAAAATATTCATTTTGGTTGTTGGCGTTTCGCACAACAAACTTTCACTGAAGTTATATTTTGAGATTAAGGTCGAGTTTTCCATGTATTATATCCATCTGAGTTCAGCTTTTCTTGTCAATTTTTAACAATCATTAACTTAAGAACTGTCCAACAAAACTGTGCTTCGGCGCCCTTAACACCTTACTCGGATAAAACAGGAATGTTTTGTCAATCTTACGAGCACACAGTTTTTTTAAAAAATATATTTAAAAAAAAATTGTCTGCGACTTGATTATTTCATTCATCGACCAATATAACTAATTAATACAAATAACAAAACTTCGATCTCGCTGCTGAGATAAATAAGCCATTTGTACTTGTAGCCTGTTTCAGCAGGAAATGGAATTTTTTAATATGACGCAAGACACAAATTGTTATTCTTAACACGTTCTTATTGACGAAAATCAATGTCGGCAAATAAAATTATTTTTAAAATGCTGAAACCAATCTTTGCTAAAACTATCAATTTATTACGCATGAGTTCCTTTTTCCCTTTCGCTTTGCGACATGACAGTACGTGAAAGAATTAATTTAAGTGGCTGTGAACTCAATAACATGTTTTTAAATAAACTAACCACCGACCCGGAGAATTGCCAATTATCGAGTCGAGGTATTTCAAAAAATTGTATTTCAGAAAAAGCAGTTATTAGTGATTATGGAATATGAAACACACTAGCTTGAGCCGCCACGCAGGTTACTCAATTCATTTCAAATGTCTTATCGGTTTTTAATATCAGAGACGATAAAATTCATTTTATAAAAGTGACATTTTTTTATGAGGGGGAAAAATTTGTTATCAGGGTAAAATGTTTGTTTGCCAGAAGAAAACTTTTATCAGGTTGAAATTTTTGTGTATTGAGGGAGAACATTTGTTATCAGTGTGAAAAACTTGAAAAAAAAGTGAAAAAAGAGAATGCAGATATAAGCAGTCTCAGCATTATATGCCGAGACTGATTTTGTTACGAAGCGAAAGGGAAAAAAGGAACTCATTATTTAATTAGAGTGCAATTCAGATTTTGTTAAGAATATAATATTCCACGTTTAAAAAAAACATTGCTGATTACATGTATATTGCAATTGCACTCTAATCCCAAATGACAAAGCCATATTCAGATATTCAAATCTATTGCCTTTTAAGCTCTTTGATACCACAGTCATTTTCTAAAAAACGGAAATGCCATGTCATGGATATTATCGAAACTAAGAATATTCAAGAGAATATTTTCAACCTAAAATCGGCGAAAAAAAAAATAATATTGAGGCTCGGTCCGAAAAGCAATATTCTAATAAAAAAGAGCATATTTACTTTCGTATGATTCCAGCCAAATAAATATATTGATGTTACTTATAAAGTAACATTTGTTCCCACATTATACTATCAATTTCCTCAAAATTAAGCCATTATTTGAAAAAAAAATCATATTAAACTAGTGATTATTAAAAGACCGGTTACTTACTTTCAGTATTAGCTCTGATCCGAAATATTCAGTTTAAATAGGCCTATTTGGGATTGAAGGTTAAGGGGACTCTCTGAGCTAAATTTTGGTGGATAGTGAAGGAGTTGAAAAAAGTATTTGAATTAGAAGAATTTTGGGGATGACTGCCAAACCGTCCCTTCTGACCATGCGAAAGTGCAACTTTCGTTAGGGGACGGTTTGACGGTTTTCTATCAAGTATTAGCTCCAAAATTAATTTTCAAACTTCACTAAAATTCCCCCAGAATCAAATTTCTCTTAAAAAAACTACATTTACAAAACCTATCTCCTCCCTCAAATCCCAACCAAAAAATCTCAAAATATTCAAGAGGCTTCCTTTTTATTCAATCTGTGATGTGATCATCAGATTTTTTACATTTCAAAATAATGACGGAGATATTGTCAAAAATATATCACTAAAAGTAGCGAAAAAATGGTCTTAGGGTAGAGAGTCCCCTTAAGGGCACAGAGACCTTTCAATCGCTTCAGAAACTAGAGATAAGCAACGGTTTTATGGACCACTAAACTTGTTAAGGGTTTAGCTAGATAGCTATAACAATGGACTTCAATTAAAAGCTTAAGGGAATTGCACGGTTTATCCCAATACCTCAAAGACGCAAGTTATATTATGGTGTTTTTTTTCAAGGGAACGTTAAATTTTCTTACCAAGATTTTCTTTTTGCTGATATAAACTTTAGAAAGAAAAAAAAATTTATCACTATATTTTTAATTTTTAAACCAAAATGAAAAGCAAATAATAATTGGATTTTCTCACTGCACTGGTCCGTAACAGTATGAGGTGCTTTTAAGTTGGCTTTGACTCGTTGGGGTTTTCAAACGGACTTAAAACTGTTATTTTGGTAAAGAATTTCCAAGACATCGTAAGGCCAGCAAAAGATAAACAAGCAAATGTCAAATAAATTTCGTTCTTTAACACGTGAGTAAATACTTTCAAAATATTTTGACTATTGAGTCATCTTCGCCAATATTTATAAAATTGATAAAAACTAAGCTATATTTTATCGATGTAAAAGTAAAATTTAAAAGCTAACGTTTTCGATCAAATGTGATCATCATCAGGCTGTAAAAATCCATATGCAGTCAAAGAACTTTAAGTAGTTGGAGGTGGGAAAATTATAATTGCAAATTCGAAGAAATTAAGTGATTCCTTTCGGATGAAGGGACAAATAAAAAGCGGAAACTTGTTTGTTAAGAGATGGTTGGTGACGGCCAATAAGAAGTGCTTCTTTTGTTCTTCTAATTTTCCAAGATTTGCAAGTGCAAGTTTTGACTATTACATACTTGCCAACATTTGGAAATCAGAAATCAGGAAATTTTCACCATTCTGGCCGCGCGAGCGCCTCTCCGCGAGCGCCAAAGGCGCCACCGTTTTCTAGGGGGATCCGGAAGGTCGAAACAGATTGATTGCACGCTACCCCGCTGCGTGTACTCGTACGTCTGATCTCGCACTCGGTTCGCATCGGTTTGCAGAGAAAAGACATGGAAAATATTATCTTAAAAACCAGATTAGTAACTGGCTGAAATTCTGGAAAATCAGGACGTCCTGTAACGTAAGAATAGCTTTTGAGCCCCAAGAAACAACTACAAGCTAAATATTTTTTCACCATAAAATTCGCGTAAAATTTGATACGTGTAAAACAATATAGTTTAAAAAATTAAGAAAAAGACTTTTGTAGGGTTCAAAATTAAATACGCATTGATTTAAAATTATTAAAACGTTTTTCACTCCTGTTTCTAAGCATTTTTATATAAATACTTAGGATGTCCGTCAAAGGCAACGCGCCGTCCGTTAATCAAACTCTGAAGGAGCCATTCCAAGGACACCACAGGGATCCCAAGCACACGAGCCTTGTGTAAAATGCCTGTGGGTACAGTTTTACTTTGACAAACAATGACGTCACAGCCACAATCGACGGAGTCCGAGGCTAAAATTCGAAGTGGTCGTGTCGGTAGCTTGGTAACCACAGAGCAACCGGCTGCTGAGGCAACGCCAGACCACGTGGTCCTGAAGTCCTCTGAACCATGAAAATAAGCCTATAATGTTTGAAGAATTTTTGACATTGCATTGTAATAAAGTTGCAGTTGAAGTTGAAGAAAACATAGCTAAATTTCTACAATGCTACCATTACCCGTTAAACCCTCCGCACACTGGCGAACTTACAGCGCGCACTCATTATTCCTTTAAGGAGGCAGTGTGGCTCGGTGGTCAGAGTTGGGGATTTGAATGCGGAAGACCCGGGTTCGAATCCCCGACTCGGACTACCGAATGAATTTGTCCTCGGTGATCCCAGGGTCAAATTCACCACGCTTTGTAAATAGCCAACTGGTTTGCCTCCTACCAGTTGGGATTCTTATCTGGAAGAAGGGGGGATTTTTAATATGACACTGAAAAGCCCCTTTGGGGAGTTGTCATTAAGTGTTTATTTTTTTATTTCTTTTTTATTCCTAACAAGTTGGATCGACAAAGTTTCGTTATGTGCGGGGATCTTTTACGGTGCTTTCAGTTTATCACTCGTGACAGATAAACCAAATATATCAAACATGTTTGATATTTCTTGTCACGAATGACAAAAAAATCCTCGCGTAAGTACGAATTCTAATCCAAAAAAAAGCATCATGAATCTAGCATGTACATTAACAGTCATAACCATGACTGGAAATGAGAAAAATGTTGGTACGGTTTCTCCAAGTAATTTTGCCGTTACTATTTATTTCTATCTTCCATATTTAGGAACAGAAGGCGACAAACAAGTTTTACGTTGTATAAGAAAAGTCCGCCGATTATTTAAAAACGCCGCTACAGTAAAAGTTGCTGATATTTATGAAAAAGCTAAATTGTCTTATTTTACTAACACCATGCAAAGACTCAACACCAACACTTAGCAAATCATTTGTTGCTTGTAAGTTTAACTGTCACACTAACGGAACGAACTGTTGTCGAAAAGTTTGTTATCATGATAGTGCTGTCAAAAACATTTTTTTCTTTTTATTAAGAGCTAGTTTAGTTCTCAATTAAACTCCCCTTGTTTAACTGATCAAAGATTATTCCCGTCTTCTGGTTAGCTTAGTTAGACTGCCGTCTGGTTAGCTTAGTTAGACCGCCGTCTGGTTAGCTTAGTTAGACCGCCGCCTGGTTAGCTTAGTTAGACTGCCATCTGGTTAGCTTAGTTAGACCGCCGCCTGGTTAGCTTAGTTAGACTGCCGCCTGATTAGCCTAGTTAGACCGCCGCCTGGTTAGCTTAGTTAGACCGCCGCCTGGTTAGCTTAGTTAGACCGCCGCCTGGTTAGCTTAGTTAGACCGCCGTCTGGTTAGCCTAGTTAGACTGCCGTCTGGTTAGCTTAGTTAGACCGCCGTCTGGTTAGCTTAGTTAGACTGCCGTCTGGTTAGCTTAGTTAGACCGCCGTCTGGTTAGCTTAGTTAGACTGCCGTCTGGTTAGCCTAGTTAGACCGCCGCCTGGTTAGCTTAGACCGCCGCCTGGTTAGCCTAATTGGATCGCCGTCTGGGTTAGCCTAGTTGGTAAGGTGCCAGTCTATCGTGCGGGAGGTTCCGTCTCGATTCCCAGTCGGACCAACACTCAGGGTCTTAAAATAATTGAGGAGAAGGTGCTTCCTTCACTCTAACATCTGCAAATTGTTAGACCTTAAAGTCTTCATGGATAAGAGCATTAAACTGTAAGCCCTCGGAGACATAAGTGTGTTTATGTGCGTATGCCAGTCTTGTCATGTGAAAGGTCTCTGCCACCTTAGATTGGTGAAGATGATGTCCTCAGTTAGTAGGCCTTTGGCCAGCTAAAAAAACTCTATACCGAAATAAAGTCGTTATCATTATATTATTTTTATTATTCAAAATATAATCGGTACAAGACAACACTACTGTAATCGCATTAAACAACGAAAGATTGTGTTACCGTTATTTGCTTTTCGTTTTAGTTTTAAGCAACATTCTAGATTCACGATGCATTTCTTCGGAATAGTACTTGTTCTGTACTTTTCAAAATGGCAAAAGTTTATAAACTTACGGTCATTCCACGAAAAATGTTGGAAATGTTTTGCGCCTCAACAAGTTGCCCACTCTCGATGCTTTCCCCTGCTGGTAGAACGTAGCGTTTGTAGTCCAACAGAACATTTTGCACGCAGCAATCATCAATCCAAGCATGTGACACACAAGGAATTCCATGAACTAAAGATTGAAAGTATTTCTGAGTTCTTCTATGAGTGTTTGATATAAGAAAGCAACTATCAGCAACGGGCATTTGTGATTGCTCGAAAGACGGAAGTATAACTCCACCCCCAGCCTCGATTTGACGAGTGAGATGATCTCTGTCATATTCAACTTGGTCATTCTCGCTGTCCGTTTCATCAACAGTATTTCGATTGCCAGCTACTCCTGTTAAGATAAATGCAAAGCCAGCAAATAAACTTTCATTCTTTGGCAAAGGACCAAGTTCAGAATGATCTTCCGAGTCTGTCTCGTGTGAATCCACTGTCGCTGGTTTTTCCGCAAGAGATTTTGGATTTCGCCGTGGTGAGCGTCGCACATTTGACGCTTTCGAGTGTCTTCCTGGTGAGCGTTCTGAGAATTCTTTACCTAAACCTCGGCGGACTTGTTTCTTGGTGTCCTTTTTCCTTTCCTCTCGACTTTCGCTGCTGCTGTCTGGAAATTTGCGCCAGCCGCGCTTTGCTGCTCGACTTCCAGCACGTTTTGTTGCAGATTTTCTTGTTGATCTTGGAGTCTCGTCACTTTTATCTACATCAGGGGAACTGCGTGAGACCTAAAATGGGAACAAAGAGATTTCGAGTGTAAAAAAATATAATCCAGATTATATTCCACAAAAAAAGAAAATCGATAACTTCAAAACACCTAATCAAGGCTTACAAATACCGAAAGAACATATAGAGAAATAGTTTTAAGCTAGCAGGTGAATAACACTTTTCGCCCTCTCTGATTGGTTCATCAAACACCGAATATCCTGCCCTATTCGACTCCGTCACACATCCGTGAACAATTAGCTTCCCGTTTTGCTTCAGTTTCGGTTTTTATTCTTTTTTTTATTTTAGTTTCTTGTAATTTTGATATTAAGTTTTGGACTGGCGCGTGAGATAGATTGCGGAACGCCTGTTAAAAAACTTTTTTTTTCTCCAGATTTCAATAAAGATTTCTTGAAATAAATTATGTTAAAAAGTGCTATTCAACCGCTAGTTTAATACTAAAACAATTATTTCCCTCACTGTCGGTGCCAAGCAATATATAGTACTTAGTTATGCAATGGTTTCGAGTGGGATACCGTAGAATATGCCAAGCGTTACTTGTACATTCCTTATTCAGCCGAGCCTTTACGTTTTGACTACTCACCTTTCTTGACCGCGAATTAGCGCCGGACTTTCTCCCACTCGCATTTTTCGGACTTTTTTCTCCTGAAGTACCACAGGAACTTTCCTAAGGCAAATTTAAAAAAATGAAATAAAAGTTTGGCATGGTTGGCGCAGATAGTAAGATCTCTGCCTTCCAATCACAAGGTCCCAAGTTCGATCCCCGGTACTGTCAAAATTTGGATTGATTTGTGCGACTTTCTTTGCCGCCTAAGCTAACTCAGCTTTCCATTTTTCCGGGGTAGGATTGGTAAATGAGTACCAGCGTGAACTGCTATTAAGAAACAAACAAATAACAAGATATCCTGAATAAATACCAAATGCGGAAAAACGAACTTTGCGAATAGACAGCAAGTGTGGAAAAGTCGTGGTCACGTGGTGAAAATTGAAACCTACAACTTACTTATAGATAGAACACGTGGGTAGTCACGTGGTCATGGTTCAAAGCCAATTTCCTTTATACGAAAAAAATGACAGTCACATGGTCAAGGTGGAAAGCCCCATCATGCTTATAGGGGAATATCCCGGTTTTGGGGTCAAGGTGGAAAGCTCCGTCATGTTTATAGTGGAATATCTCGGTTATGGGGTCAAGGTGGAAAGCCCCATCATGCTTATAGGGGAATATCACGGTTATGGGGTCAAGGTGGAAAGCCCCATCATGCTTATAGGGGAATATCACGGTTATGGGGTCAAGGTGGAAAGCC
>JAOBAY020082864.1:0-10686 GCA_025331085.2 Zoanthus sociatus
TCTAACTAATTTTAACATGCTCTTTCCATTTCTGAACATCATTTTGTCATAACTAATTTGTTTAAAGTGGGTATGATTATGTGACCTCTAACTGCAAAGGGCCTATTGTAAGTAAAGTTACAGATTGCTTACCTTCCAACTTCACATAAGATATCGATACTAAAATAGCGCTTGAACAAAGCAAGCGCAGTACCACGCTATGCATACTGGATCTGATTTTTCTGAACTGCAAAACATAAGGCAAACGTGTACAGTTGATTACCTACTATATTTCACTAGTGCAAGTAATGCCAAATCGTTTTGATTCACTAGTTAATCATTGCTGCTCCATATCAATTTAGTACCACATTTATTTGGAAATATTAGGGAAATTCTTTATCCATCTTTTAACCCTATAGAAGGCAAATCATGTCCTCCGTGCCTTCATAGAACTCTGTTGAAAACCAAGGGGAACGTTTGGGAGAATTTTTGAACAGATCATTGAAAACCCGGGACGCAGTCAACGATTGTCACCTAGCTGCACTAGAATTCTCACAAACGCTTGCTCCAGTTTTCACCAAGCTATGAAGGCACGGAGAACATGATTTATTTCTTTTATAAAATTATTATTTTCCGTCTTAAAAAAAGAAAGACGATTTACGATGCACGTCCGTATACAAGCATACTAAAATTTTTTCATAAAACTGTGAATTCTCACAAATTAAAGACAGCCAATCATACTGCTCGAGTCATTTTTGTGCCTCGTTTCGTTATGAAAACACACTTGTTGACCAGTCCAAACGCACGTACTATACAAATTGTAACATACGGGATAAATGCTTTACATTAATCTAGACTATTTGAATTTTTCGCTGCGAAACGGGTTATTATCATGATCAGTTGCCTCATCTTTTAAATCACTTGTTTAAAATCTAAAATTATGTGACTTTTTATTTTTTTGAAGAATGTTTTTAAATGTTCATTTAATAATTTCGAAATTTGACAATTTTTTTGTATCGCCATTGAGTTTAACTCGGTAGGTATGGGAAGGATAAGCCGAGTATGCGATTGTGAGCATTTCTTTGTAAATTTCTGAGTCCTCTTGATGTATTATGTTGTTTGAACGTCTTGGCTCAGAACTGTCCAATCAGAAATGATGCACCAAACTTTCAGTTAACTCATATTTGGCCAATAGTACTGTAACTCTTATACTCAAACGAACTAAAATTTAGTGTTTGTCTAGTTAAAAACACTGATGAATTTACCTGGTTTGTTGAAGGGCATCTTCCTTTAAGCTCATGTACATGTGAAAATTTTGATAGCTTTTGTTTGTTACTCTTTTCATTACCTACGTCACTTTTTGAAACAAATTGAATGTATAATTATATCAATTAGAGCACGCGCAAATTTCAACTTTTAAAAACGCTTTGAAATTTGTTATGAAGTAGCAACTTTCAGACAAGAGTAGAATGTTAATAATGGGTGGCTCCACCTGAAGTGTGCTTCAACTGGTATAGAATTTAATAAAGTTGAAACCAGTTGTAGGATTGCAAGCAGTTTAGGTGTCCTGGTGATGAACAGTAGAATGTATGGCTATTTATTTTACAATATTTTAGTATTTTTTGTTCAGATATCTATTTAACAATTAGAAAACAATCTCGCAATTTCTATAGATTTGGAGATAGAGATTGAGACTGAATATTCTGATTGTTTTTGTAGAAAGCTCTGAAGAAAAAATAAAAGAACAATATTTTTTTGATCGACAATTGAATTTATTCAAATTACCAATACTGATGATACACCAGCAACTATTGCCAAATTGGTACTTCAAGTTCGTTTTTTTTTTACCTTCGAAATTTTTTGCACCATATTTTCTTGCTATTTTAGTTTTCTGAGTCTTGGACTGCTTTTTGAATAAGAGCAGTTTTGAAATTGCTCTTCCGAAATGTCTAAACTGAAACGGAAAAGGGGTGCCATACATTCCGCAGACACAACCCCTTATTACCTGACATTTTGGCGACACGTTAATTTAGCGATTTTAAAAAATTCGTATTGAGCAACATTTTAATTTAGCGATTTTTCGTAAATTTTGAAACATAAGTAACTCGCAGTATTTGCGACAGATATTGACAAGATATTATAACGCATTTTTAAAAACTAGCCAGTTTTTACAGTCGAAAATGAATGACATGACATAGTTTATGTTTTACTTCGATGGTTATTTCCATAAGCTACTCTAAATCCGTTTCCGAGCTTGGTTCGTTGATAATGATAATAATAATAATATTTAATATTTATATTGTGCATTTTTCATATGATATGATCAAATGCGCATCACGAATAAATACAGTTTTTAACAGTTGAGGGTCTTAGATAGTCCGCAACAGCAGTTCGCATATATTAATAACCGTAAAATATGCCCTTGGTAATAGTGATGCATGAAGACAGACCACAACACCGGGATCACTACCCTGCTCTTTTCGACAAATGCGTGGGTCTTTTTAAGTCCCTCGATAGAGTGTCGAGAGACTGGACCTACGGTTTAACGTCCTTATCCGAGAAGATGCGAAAGTCTAACCGTTTGCAGATGTTAAAGCAAAGGCAGCACTTTCTCCTCAATTATTTCAAGACCCTGAGTGTTGGTCCGGCCGGGAATCAAACTCGAGCCTCCCTCACGATAGACTGGCACCTTACCAATTAGGCTAACCAGGCGGCGGTATATACATACAATAAACCCACAACTGATACATAAATTTTAACAATAATCATTCGTTATTTAAAATTGTAACTTATGATGTTATGTTATGCTTACGTTTTCAAAGTGCCAATAAATCAATATTATTGTTATTGTTGTTGTTGCTAATAAGTAATTAATGACGTCGTCAATAATTTGCCTCAACCCCGAGTACAGTATCATGTTCAGCTTCCTCGCTGCAGGAAAATGGCGATATTTCAGGTCACGTCACCATGTCTCGAGGTAGTGATATTGGGTACGATCCTTGGGTACGAAGGAAAAACTCCCAGGGTACCGTGGTGTCCCTGCAGACTGCCGAGGAACCTGAGCTCGAAGAGGTTGAGGAAATAAACGAAGAAGATATAAAAGAGAGCATCATCTATCTTCCTACCTCGAACGAAGAACTAGATGTGGAAGTAGCAAGGTAAGATAGAAGTGTTGGTTTACAATCTCGTGTTTGTTTTGCATTGAAGATTTGGTTATTGTAGATACTTGCTTTTTCAAATTGAAGGGGGGTAGGATGGGGTAAGGAGAACAGGAATATTAAAGATAAAAAAAGGAGATTGGGTAGGGGATAGGAGGGTGGGGAGGATATTGTCAGTAGCTTGTAATTAAAGGGGTTAGTGAAGGATCAGGTGGACTGGAATAAGATAGAAGAAAGCAAGGAAATGGGCTAGGGGAGAGGAGGGGATGAGATTATTGTCAGTAGCTTGCAATTGAAGGGGGTAAGGAGGGGTAAGGAGAACAGGAATAAGATAGTAGAAAGGGAATGGGGGAGAGGAGAGAAGGGTAGGGTGGGGAGAATTATGTCAGTAGCTTGTAAATGTTTTCATTTGAGCTGGGAATACTTAAAAGGGTTTGTCAAGTAAGTTTCGATATTACAAAAGCAAAACCTCATTCGTTCAAAAAATGTTTTAAAAGTTAAGTCTCGTTTGGGTATGCATGTAGACGTTTCTGTTTTTCAACAAACACAATCATAGTTTCTCCGCACTGTACAGGTATCGTACAGGTATCGTTGACTGTGAAACTTGTTAACCATCCTCTGATCGGCGAGAAAAAACTCCAGTCTTTTGATAACACATATACCATTCTCTGTTTCCCTGCTGATGCATATCCTTGATGCTTCCCGCCAGCACGAACCTAGCTCTGCCGTACCTCTCCATATTTTCCAACTAGTGCGCTGTGGTACTAAAACCAAAACATGAAAGAAAGTCGATCCTGTCCCAGTGTCATAATGGTGGTTAAAAACGCGTATTTTGGTCATCGCAAAGTTAAAATGTTTATGATCATGGCCATGAATGGAATTAAAAGCTGGCGTTTGGTGTTTTAAGCTCTTCGTCAGAGCTTCAAAATTCAGGCACCGAAAACCTTTAGTCAGCTCGACTTTCTGTATGTATTGTTTTTAAATCTGCTGCTTGTAGAAACTCTTTGCACGTCTTCTAAAACTTGTAATCTCTTCTTTGTCTTCTTATTTTCGGTTTGTGTAAATATTTTGAAACTGCTTAGCGCTTAAAAGTTTAAGGCCCTGGTCAAACAGACTCGCAAGTAGTCGCAAGTTCACAACTTGCGTCTTCTTGCGACTCCGTTTGGCCAGGGCTTAACGATTTTACATGCTATTAAAATCTTGCTTATTATGTATGTGATAAATTGAAATAAACTACTTTGTGTTCAATAATATTTACGTTTGCTTGATTTTTGTTGATGAATAGCTAAATGTTATAAATCAAATTTAAAAAAATATAGACAATTCCTCTTCATCGCCAAATAAGCAGCTGAATGCATCGTACAAACTAAAATATAAAAGTTATAACAAAAATATAAAAAACACTCGCTAAAGATCAACAAGTTTTTAAGACGTTAATTAAAAATCAACTTTTATAAAATTATTTAACCATGAAAGTGTAGTATAACAATTTCTTTTCCTTATTATTTCTAGTTAAATTGTCAAAACTTTAAAGATAACAACTGTTTGTTTTTTCTTTTCTGCGATTCACACGTTTGCCATCTTCCTATTATGTGATTTGTACTTCACTTGTACGTCAGGGTTTGCACAAGTCTTTGAAAGTGTTTGAATTTTAATATTTAAATTCAAGGTTTTGAAAATTCTTGAAACCACTTGAACTTTGCTATTAAGCCTGTCTGTAAGCATGCAGGGATGCTTAAATCTCGAAAATGAAATGAAGACGATAGTTGCTCATTTTTGTCTCCTATAGAGTTGTGTCCGTGTTGTCTGGAACAAGAAAACAGGAAACTATTATGGTTTTAGAATTATTCAGAATGCTGCAGAGCCGTCGCACTTGCTGCCATTTGCTTTTGTGGATGTTTTCTATTGCTTATGTTTATTAATAATATTCAATAATGCTTTAATTTTTTGAAAATTGTTTATAAAAGTTCTTGCATCTTACCTTCAAGGTTTGTACGAACCCTGTTCGCCGTTTCAGCCTTTCATTCCATTTCACTGCACATGCTCGCATAGAGCTGAGTTCCCTCGCATTTTTAGTTTCTCTCACCGTTCATTAGTTTACATCAAGAGATTCTTACCATTTTAACTTGCTATCTATCTAAAGAACTGGCTTGTCCCATGTCAAAGAAATTTGCCACTTTTACGAATCGTTACCATCATTGACCGCTAGCACAATCATGTGGCAACCGTCTTGCGACAGTATGGCCTCCTTTCGGGTATTCCAAGATGTCATTGCTAAGTGCCGCTCGCAAGTCGAATTATACAGTGGTGTCTCGCCACCTAAACTCTACAATTCAAACCTTGATAACACCTCTTCACATTTCCAGAGTATCGTCAGGTATAGTATGAGAAGATAACTTCACTTGGCAGATGTATATTATTTTTTAAAGATAAAGATTTAAGGCATAAAATAAATTGATCCAAAATAAAACTAAAACTGTTCCACATCTGTGTATAATACTTAAATACGTAAGTAAACAATTCAAATATTAGTGTTAAAGTGTCAATGAAGCGAAAACAGGTTTTGGTTGTCCGAAAAGAATATAATAAGAAAGACAAACAGGCAAATTTTCAGAGAGTTAAGATAAATTGTAGAGGTGCTACGCGTTTTGGAAGATTCGAGTTCTGTGGCTGGCCATTAAAATGCAAAAATGTAAATGGAACGCGTCATTTTGTTTGCTTCAGTACATAGAATGTGTGAGAAATTATATTGAGTAAAAAAGCAAAGTTATTCAAGTTGAAAATAGTTTGAACCTGATAAAATGGTTTCTAAATAAAAATAAAATCATTTTCGTGCTGTGACTCAGTGTCGAGATATGAGCAAAACGTGCTATTTTCTCTGTCTCTTTTGAAGTTTGCAAACAAAATTACGCCACAGAAACGAGACACCTGACACCTTGAATGCATAATGAGCTAGCCAATAATCAGCGCAAAACCTCCAAATTTGGGCAGCTTTCTATCTCGGAGACATTTCATCCAACTTCTTTAAAACTTTCTGTAGTTAGTACTTTTGAATTGATCCGTTTAGAAATGTAAAACCTGGTTTGGCTTCATAGGTACTTTAAACTGTACATAAACCATAAAATACATAAATGTTGAGTAGGTCGAATGTATAAATATATTATCTACAATTTGATAAATTTTTGCTCATCGCCAGGAGTTAACATTTTTAGATCAGATCCTGCCGTAGGGTAAGGTGATCATGGTTCAAGCGCTATCAGCAAACTCTGACGAAGGGCTAAAACAAGTTTCAAAAATCATCATCTCCTTGCAGTAATACAGCGATAATAGTTTAAACCTTGAAATACATAAACAACACATTAGAAGGCCTCGTCCATTTGTGTCGGTTTTTCATCGCACGGGGTTCTGTTGGCAGCTTAAGCGAGTATGGACAAGTTTTACAAAAGCAGATATTACTGATATTTAGCTATGCACATTACAAAGAAAGCTTCTCTCCAACAATGAATCAGTATCTTTTATAAACTAATTTTAATGGTATGTGCGTTTTGATTGATGTAAAAGTGTGTTTTTCATAGTAAGTTGGTAGGGCTAAAATACTTTAACTTTTAAACTCATTATTGTTAGTCGTCCAATAACTTTTCTTCCAGTTTTTTTCGCTAATTATGCTACTATTTTTTCCTATTTTCAAAATCTCTAGTGCTATTTTAAGAATTGTTTCGATTTCACACAAGCATATGACGTTTATAGGTATATTTGAGTCGAGGTTTTAACTCCATGTGCGTGTTTCAGGTCATTTCAGGTCACAGCAGCCCAAAAACCTCAAAAACGACGTCTTAGTAAACACGAAAAAGAAGAGAATGGCGAGAAGTCAAGCGACATCACGGTACGGTTTTTAAACATGTCTTGACTTGACTAATTTCTCAAGTAATACCACAATGCAATTATTACTACAAATCTGAACAAAAATACTGCTGAAAAACTAAAACAACAAAATAGTTACTGTTCATCAGCAGGATATCTAAATTGCGTGCAAGTCTACAATTGGTTTCGGCTCCATCTTTAACGGCTTAAAGTAGTTGTCTTTTATTGTAGTTTAATAAATACACTGAGAATTATATCTTGAAGACCTTTGCTTTGCTTTGCGTGCCGCCGTTAAAGCTCTGGCAATTTAGAAAACATTAATACTGACGTTTATCTGATGTTTTCACAAAATTGTGTACGTAATTAAGACAGTCCGCTTTGAGTTATTTTATAACACTACTGTAAATAGCAGAAGGAGCTGACTTTTCAAGCGATAATCCATCGTTAAAGTATCTGAATAAGATATTGTGACGATAGGATAACGCTTGAACGCCAGCTTTTTATACTATTCTTATTGGTGGCAAGTTAATAACTCCATAATTGTGATGTGAAATACCATTCGTAATTAGTTTTTTTTTTAATTTGAAATTTAAAAGTTGCCACGGCAACGGTTTTAAAATGGCATCCATTCAACGTAATTCTTCTTACAATATACAATAAATTGAGAGGGTAATAACATGATTAACACCACAGAGAAGTTATCTAACTCCTGGCCTCATTTACACTAATCACAATACAAATATATAAAAAATCACATAAATTATTTTGATGAAACTTATTCATATCCTCAATTTATAGTCAATCGAATAAATAAAATTCATTTAGAAGTATAAAAAAGAAAATCAATGATTAATAAAATAGCAGCCGCCAAAAAGTAGAAAGGTGCACACAACGCAGCAAACATCTTCAAGATATAATTCTCAGTATATTTATTAAACTACAATAAGATACAACTACTTTAAGCCGTAATTAATTTTTGTTTGACATGCTATTAAAATATACCCAAACAGTTAAGTCATGAAATTAGGAAATACTTTTACTTGCGTGTTGTCAAATTTCTAGCGAATTTTCTTGGCCTAAAGACTCGGGAACGTATCAGAATTTTGGCTAGACGCACGTGAAATTATTTTCTAATTTCACGCGTTACCCTTCGATAAGGGCCCACAGTAATTGGCTTCAGCTGTTGTGGTGTCCCTGTCTATGTACCTGTTGTTAACGTATCATGGTTCTTTTATCTTGTTTTTTTATTGATGTGTGTTAATGTTTGCATAGACAAAGCATAATAAATAAAATAAATAAATAAATTGCACCAAAATTTTATGCAAGTCTGGGGCTGCTACTATCACACAAGTTGCTGTGCCTAGGATATTTTTGTTGCATCATACACAGCGCCAATCAATCTCGGTTTGTCATGTTTCTACGAATGGTATTTTCATTCAACAACAAGTTATGTTATCTGTTTCAAAGAAACTTATCTTCTATTCTTTTCTTCTTTTTGATTTTATTGGCCTCAATGACATTCAATATTTTTCATTCAGAAATGTCTTATTTTCTTTTCAGATCTCGAACGGTTTACACCAGGAGGAGGCCAGCGAAGCAAAAGGTTTGGGAACTTTTTATACACTCGTAATACTCTGTTTCATGCATTGAATCATCAGCATCATCTTTGTTTAACGTTCCAGTTTTACCTCTCTGAGGTTGGACGTGATAGAAGATGCCTCCACCAGGGGTTTCAATAAAAGCTGGTTACCGGCGGTCTACCGCTGCCTGTGGGACCTCTTACCGCCGTCTGTTTGTCCCTTACGGCCCTAAATCCTTACGGCCCCTTTGATGGTCACAGCCGCCTATTACACCTTCAATGGCCGCTTATAACTAATGTTATTGAAACCCCTGCTCCACTCTTTTCTATCCTCTGTCATATCTTTTTCTTTGGTCTACCTACTGGTCTTCTACATTCTATCTCCAGCTCCATTGCTTTCCTAAGTATGCTGTTTTCATCCCTACGTTTTACATGACCAAACCATCTCAACCTTGTCCAAGGTTCTCCACCCCACATCTTCTTCTGATCTCTTCATTAGTAATCCTGTCCTGCCATCTTACTCTTGACATGTATCTCAACATTCTATAATCACTATTACAGGGGTCGAAATGTTCCAGACTGTTTACCTGTGTCTAGCGACAGGCAGAATGATTTTTTACCTGTCTCCACCAACAGCCAACTTGAACATTATTTTGATATTATTTTATTTGCACTTTTTAAAACTCAACTGGGGTTGTACAATCATTAATAATAAACTGATAGAAAGCAATGACATTTTGTTGTCACTTATTGTCTGTATTACTAAGAATTTCGTACCTGTCGCCAGCAACAGGCATCAATACTTTTTACCTGTCACTTCCTGAAATTACCTGAAATCGACAGGTCGACAGGCAACATTTCGACCCCTGCTATTAGCTAGCGGTCCTTCCAATCTTTCCGTTAGTGTCTAAGTTTCCGCAATCCAGCAATGCAGGCCTCGCACATGCACAGTAAATCTTTGCTCGTATTTCTTGTGAAATGCTGTGGTTTATTAGCAAGCTCGCCTATTCCCTTCAGCACAAGATATCATTTAAGGACAAAAACACCAAGTTGCCCCACTCCTTCCATCTTCTCATCCCTGCTCCACATCATATCTTCGTAGGGGCATATCTCGGTAAGGAAAGTGGTACAAAGATATGAAATTACGTGCTGGAATTCCATACACCTTTTTGTTAGTGCTTTCTTCAATGCTTAAATTTTCTTCAGTTTAATGTAGTATTTTAAATATCGATCAGTAACTATGATTATGTAACGAAATGTTATTTTTCTGACAGAAGTCTGTACGACTTAACATGAACACACACAAAAAGTCATTCAATATCCTTCTGTCCATTCGTAACTGAATCTTCCTGTTAAAACTTCTAGAACTCCAATTTAATCTCTGAATAATTCATATACTGTGTTATGTTTTGTCTGTGGTGTCTCAGGGGAGGAGAGTTCTGAAGATGATTTGGAGGAAGATGATGCTTCTTCTCACATGGACGACTCACCTGAATCTCCCACCAAGGCTGAGGATGAAGATGAGGAAGCCAACAAGGATGAAACGGAGCAGTACTTTGAAGGTTTGGCTTCTGCATCGACACCGATAAAAGAAAAGGCTGAGCCCATAGAGTTGAAGACCGAGGACAGTTCGAAGGCAGAAGTAGACAAGTACAGCTTTTGCAGGCAAAGCATATCTCGTCGCTTTCTGAACAGGTCTCAGCAAACAGTAACAAAGTATGTAATAGCTTTGATCTTTTTCATCATCGCTATGATCTTTGCTGTCATTACCATAACTATTATTTGTCATAATCATTGCTACTAATTTATTCATGAGTATGCATCACCATTTTCATCAACTACTTTATTATTACTCCTATTGTCTTCTTTATATTGATTATCCTAATGAATATTGAGTATCTCCTTCAACATATTTATGATAAATTGGATTCTGCGTCTGTGCTTCTATAGAAACAAATAATAATAATAATAATATTAATAATGATAATCGGGGACACCATCTTCACCACTCAAAGAGGAGAACAGAAACGACCTTTTAAATAATTTTTTTATTATCCAAACTTGTGTTTTGTGAACTTTTGAAATCACACCAAATTACAATTAACTTCC
>JAOBAY020082874.1:0-10685 GCA_025331085.2 Zoanthus sociatus
ATCTAAAAATTTAAGATGCACATTTAAATAAACCAAAAATCCGCAGCATTCTCATAGCCTTGGGATATACTAGTTATAAACATCTACACAAATTCAAAATATTATTTCTTCATTAATTAAAATCTTTCCTGAATCTTCAGGATTGGTCATGAATCTCCAGGTTTCTTTACTCATTAGGTTTTGGAATCTACAGGTTTGCATTTAATAAAGATGACTTCACTTAAACCCGGCTTTAGTTAGTACTTAAAATCAACATTTTCTAGTTTCCTGGAATTTTTTATTTTAAATATTAATTTTCATCATTCTATAATGACTAAAGACTTTATTTACTATATACATTATGTTTATTGAACTGAAAACGGATTATACAATATACCTAATTTTTGAAAAAAATTACTACAATAATAACCTATAAAATCAAATTAACAATCAAATTATGATTTGAATAACTATTTGCTAATTCGATTGTACTTTGACTTAAAATATACTAATACTTAAAACTACTTTGTAAGTGTAAATGTCAGAACATACTTTCAGCCACTATTTGGCAAACAAAGAGGGAAATCTTACATTATGTTAACATTTATACTTTTATTACTATATAAGTACATAAATACAATTAGTAAACAGAATAATATACAAATATCTTAATAAAGTTTTATTGAAACATGAGCAAACATAAAATAAAATGGCAAGATTTAATCAATATTTTGACACAATGCCAATTTTAAGATTAAAATAATGTATGTGGTGCTGTAAGTTAAGGAATAACAAACAATTCAACTATTAAATATTTAAATTAATCTAATTTAAATTTTATGTACAATCAAACATTTTTTTAATCACTTAAAATAATTCATCAGTTTCTGCCTATTTTTGATTCTACAGCTACTAGTAGTTATTAATAAATTACTTGTCAATTAATATTATTAGTTTTATTAACAAGTTATAAATATTTACTACTACATAACAGCAAGTAGAACCTAACCTATTTCCATGGCTTGATTAAACAAACACACTGGGGCTATCTGTGACAAGTTTAAACAGTCTGTTTCTCCTACTTCACAACTTGTGTCACAGGAACATTTTTCATATTAAACAAAACCTGTCTTTAAAAATATTTTACTCTAACTAAAATTAAAATTTGTTTGGTTTCTAAACGATAACTTGCTACTTTGAAAGAACCTACAGTAATTATAACTTGCTCCGAACAGTTAACTTTATAATTTTACATGTGTTATGTATTTGTGTTGCTCTCAGTATCCCTAAAACAAACTAAAGGTCTCTATTTATTGCAAATTAATAGATCGAGTAATGCTGAATTTGAAGATATTATTGCTTGCACTATTTGCTACATTCTTGAGAAAAAACAACTATTAATGACAACATTGATTGATATCAAGTATGTCAAACACACTCTAAATTCTTACTGTAAATAACTAATTTAACTAAGTAACATTAGACGCTACCTGAGATACTGAATATTATGTACTTTTAATTCTTGTCAAATTTAGTTTTTACATAATTTAGAAATAAAATACAATTATAATAGTCTTAAATACAGATTGAAATGGTAAGGTATCCAAGGATGACTTTTTACATTTTTACATTTATTTATTATGACCAAAGCAACAAATATCCATTTTTGCAAGCTCTGAGTGGCCTCCAAAGGTTGCGATATCAGACTGTTAATTGATTTCTCAGTGGTCGAAATGGCATCACAAGCATTGGACATTTCAAATACGACAGTGTTGCTTTTTGGTTTTTACTGATTGCGAACAAAATATTTTTCTTTCAGAATTTATTGAAAAGCTAAATGAGAGCTGTTCAAAAATGCCCCCAAACAAAATTCACGAACAGAAATGCTAGTTATGTGACAGTAAGCATGTGTGCTTCATTTACACTATAAAAAAATTATGTTATGCTGGTTATACAAAAGGGCATCTACATTCGCACGTGGAGGGGCACAGACAAAAGAACTCTTCTGTTGCCAAGCATCTTTTGAATGAACACCGAAGTGTCCCCGTATTTCAACGTACTTCAGAAATGTAACACCAAGTTTGATTGTTTAGTATATGAAATGTTGTTTATCAAAGACCTTAAACCATTACTGAACATTCAATCTGACTCAATACGTACGAAAGTTTTCTTCCAATTTAGAACTCCGCTTCTATTGTTATTTAAATTAAATATTCAGCCTAGTTTAAGTTCTCTAACCTGAATAATTTACATTTATAGTACCTTAAGAATGGTGCCAGCATGACACCGAAACGTCGGATTATTTCACTTATATTTATATGTGACTCAATGTCGAAATCGTTATTGATTAGAAAAAAATTATTGTTTCTTGACCCCAAATTAAAGTTAATTTTTATACACAGGTAAACACCAGTAAAATACAGAACAACTGTTTCACACAGTGTGAGAACTAGACACTGTCAATGTATACATCGTTTTTATCTATTTAGAATTGACTTCACCTCTCCTTCATGATATAGCTGTTGAATTTGATTTTAGATCAAGAGTGATTTTACATTTAATTACAAAAGCTTTTGTATGTCTACCATTTTTACCTCACTAAAATATTGCTACTGTACTTCTCCTAATGACCAGCTCAATTTCATTCTAGAAGTCTTGATCTAAATGCCAATCACACAATGTTTCACATTCAATTATGGGATAATACTTTTAAAATACAGTATAAACATAATAAATAATATTATCTATTTTGATTTATGCTTCTAAGAAAGTAACTAGTAACATGGTGCTCATGATAAATGAAAAGAATATTCTAGGAAAACAGTCAATATCAAACATCCAGTTGAATGATCGTGCATGAAGAAGCCTAGTGGTTCTAGGCGAAATGTCGCTAAGTTTCAGGTTGATGTCCAGTAATAGTTTTATTTTATTTATTTATCTGAATATTCAAGGAGTTCTCCAGGGCAGAAAACTTATTTTTTCAGATCCAACCCCAAACTCTCTCCTGCAAAAAAACATAACAAGTAACTATATGCCATCAAAACAATTGTGCAATTCTTCAGGTTTCCAGGAGAGAAATAAAATCATCAGTTATATGCTTCTGCTGGTTTTGGTTTGTTTATAAAACTGTTCAAATTTTTTCCACAACATTTCAGGAGTTTCGGGGAAATTATCAATTTTCCAGGTCTGGAGTTTTCCAGAGGGCCCTGGAAGAAAATTTCAAAATTGCAGGAGGTTTTCAGGAATTCCAGGAGTAGTGAACAACATGTAGTAATGATGAGATATTGCTAGTGATAATTACTGTCAGTGTATTATATTACAGTACCATAATTTATACATGTACATAAAAAAAAGTTTTAGAATCCTGAAAAAATTTATGTGCTTTCATCAACAAAATGACTTGCAACAGCAAAGGTTCCCCCAGTGCCAAATCGCACAAAGTTGTCTCCCACCAGCGGTCCTACGCAGAACAAGCCACGATGCTTCGTACTTTCATAAGTAAAGGGATTAATGTCAACAGGGTTCTGCTTGCAATTCACTGGTATTGATGGTTTGACTCCTAGGCTCTCACCTTCAGAAACAAAGCTAAGATCTGGAACAGAACCAATCAATATGAAGACATATAAAACTTTTTCCTTGAAGCGGTTCCCAGCGGAGTCCTCAAGGATGCACTCTCGGTTTTTACATATTTCTACGAGTTTGTGTTTGGGAAACCGGGTATATTTTCCGTCTGCAATTATGTCCCCTCGCATCATATTCTTGATGTCGTGGTATTCTGGATATACCGCTGCAGGTAATTGGTTGAAAATAATTTTGGAATCAGTCGCTGCCCTCCGAAATACATGCAACATAGGAATTTCTCTTTCTGACAATGCAACAATAGCATCACCTGCTGAGAGACCAGCTCCTACAATCAAGCATGGATCAGTTGCTTGTTCATTTCTGGATTGTAAATCACACAATAGAGCATCTACATCTGAAAGCTTATGATACACAAAAGGATAATGCTCACCAGGTATGCCGAGGGTCTTTGGTGTGTTACAGCCAGTGGCAAGAACTACATTTTCTGCATGAATTACAAATGGTTCAACACTGCCTTGTGCTAATTTTTTCACTCCGCTCACTTCCCAATAGTTAGAGTTCTGGTTTCTCGACGACTGGCTTTGGTCATTTTCATCAGAACAAAGATATTTCACTGAAAGCACTTTCGAATCAGACCAGAAGTGATTAGCAATTCCCATTTTGCTTACAAAATCTTTGTAATACTCTGCTATATGGCTTGTCGTTGCACGATCATAGTTGTATCCATCACTAGTAACACCATTGGTAACTAGATTACATGGCTTCCTAATACTTGCAGCCCGATGCTCGCGCAGCCAGTCCTGAAACTCATAACCTGGGAGTTCTAACCAGTTATTGAGACTGAGGGTGAGTTGCGAGCCTTGCATGAAATGCCAACTGCCACCTGGCAACCCTGAGCCTAATACAACATGCTTGACAGCCTTATTGCTGTGATAATGCCATTTGAGACATGAAGTCCGGTCACTGCCAAGATCAACATCGGGACGTAGAAGCTGGTCAAACAACACAGCAACTTGGTTGCGAGATCTTCCCTGCAATCCTTCACTCAGATATTCAAGATCCTGGAATTTAAAACAACAAATGTTAAAAAAAATATAGCAGTAAGATGTAAGGTTAAATTATGGTGTGAAGATCTCATCACACATGAATAAACAAGTTCTTTTCATATGTAAAGATAACATCTCTTCATAAAAGTGATACATAAAATGTGATTCATCGCTAAATATAAAGTTAGCATATTTAATAAATGTTAATAAAAACAGCTACTTTATTATTGAACTCTGTAAATGACCAAGCCAAGACCTTTCCATCCCATAACATAATGCATGGCCTTGTAAAACCATATCAGCCTGACTTAAGCAGTCACTTGCAAAATCCCCAAGGTGACCAGTTAAAACAGTATTGTTACTGTCAGTGGTAAAACAGTTAATAAAGTTATGTACATATGAGAAATTACCGAGAAATGGTTTAGAGAATTACCATTTGTAGGACAGATTTTCCGGCTTCTTTGCATAGTTTTTCATCCAGGATAGGATTTGGGTGTTGGTGTGGTATATAATATGGCCAATTTCCTGATAAAATGTAGGACAAACAGATTCCGCTAGGTCCATTTCCTAAATGATAGCATAAAAAGAAAATGTTCAAAATAAAATCAAAAAAAATTTCAAAAAACATGTGCAACTTAATTTACATGAAGCATAAACATAATCTATTTTAATAGTAGTATTAAACCATCATAGAAGCAAAATACATTGAACTTAAGATACTTCTTGACATATAAGTAATGGGAATATAAGAAAAACTATCAGATTGAAGTATTAGATAGGTATGATACAATTAGTATTGATAACTATGTTGAAATTAACCAATATCGCTGGTTAAAACAGGCTAAAGATTACTTGCAAGATTTAACATGCCACACCACAGCTGGGATAAAATTTGCTGACATATAAGTAATGCAAGTTTGGGCAGATGTGGTTGGTGCAATTGGTAAAATCTCTGCTTTCCAACCACAAAGTCCCAGGTTCGATCCCAGCAGTTTGCCAAGATTCGAATATTTGTGTGACCTTCTTTTCCACCTGAGCTTCCCATCCTTCCGGGGTAGGTAAATGAGTACCAGCATCTGCTGGGAGCTAACCTGCGATGGATTAGTGTCCCATCCAGGGGGAGTCAAAGACTCACATCCACTTAACACTACAGAAACCGGAGATAAGTACCGGCTCCATGGGCCACTAGGCTCGTAAAGGATTTAGCTTAGCTTAAGTAATGCAAGTGTAAGAAAAACTATCAGATTGAAATTAACCAATATTGCTGGTTAAAACAGGCTCAAGATTGCTTGCAAGTTGTAAAATGCCACACTACAGCTAGGATAAAATTATATAAATTAGAATCAGTGAAACTTGCTATTACTTAAACATTTTCTCTTTGGGGACCTGGGCCTATGTGCTAGCTATTTCATGCTGCAGCTAGTTCATAAAATCTGTATCAGTGAAAGGGTAATTTACGAGCTTTTTTTCCCTCTGTGGGAGCCTGAGCCTATTCATTACAAAATCATATTCTACTAAAGTATAATTCTTGTAGACAATTAGTATGCATCAATTCTACACCCATGATACAGTATTCAGCACATGCTACAAAGTATACTTTTTGTATATATACTTTCCAAGAAACTTAATGCTAACCAGCTTTTGTGGTGTATACCTTTTGTATGACAATCAAAACTCACACTCACACGACTGATCAGTGCTATCAGTGGAAGCGTTAAATATCATGACTGTTTTGAATGGTTTCAAGTCTAAAAATCTTTCATTGGAAGACCATGCATTTTTGAAACACTGTTTTTAAACAAGTCAACATTTTTTTAAATAATATATTTTTTAACTATGATGTTTAGGAGTGTGATAAATTGCTCTCCTCAATGCATTTATGTGTGTGCTGAGGTGTGTGCGTGCAATCAAATGCCTCTCAGGAAAAGGCTTGTATATTTAAATGAGCTGGAACCTACAAACTACATACAAAATAAGAAAAATAAAATGAAATACTATTTACACTTTACACTTTTAAAATATCTGCATTACCAATGCTATTCCTTTATTAATTGACAAATCAAATTAAAGTCAGTAGAATGCATTAAGCACCAATTTCACAATATTTAAAAATGTATTAAATGAAATATGCAATATTTACTGAAACTTAACAATAGGTCAATACAGATGATTAACGAGCCGTTACTTAAAATGCTTCAACAAGTATTTAACATACGGAAATTTGAACTTTGGTCTTTTCATTGCTGCATACCATTCCTGAATGAGACAGCAACTTTGACAAACCTCTTATATCAAATTTGAGACGCTCAAAGAAGTCCTTGACTCACTCTCAAAAATGTGGCTCTTCGTCTGGAAGTCCCAGAATTTCTTAACATTAATAATTAACCAAATTCCATTTAAGCAAGCCCAACTAACAGAAACTAATAATAGTAGCATAAATAGTACAATTACATTTCAGACGACATCAAGAAAATCCCGCTTCACTCGTCAACTAAACCATATTTTTCAAAGGTTGTCATGCATGCAAATAAATGTCTTGCGCTTAGCAGTGTTTAGAACTCATAATGAAACTAATATTTCTTTAAGAACTAATGATTCACAGTACTCTAAACGAAATGTTCTTTCAAAATGTCATAGACTAAAGGAACGCAGCATATAGATATCTGAACAGACATAACTAGAATGCTGCTGAAAAAAGGCAAAACAGTTACAGGAATCCTGATTCCTGATTCCTGGTTCATCAGCAGTACGCCTAATACAATTGCCTAAATTGTGTTTCATGCAATTCTACAGACTGTGCAGTCGATTTAGGATTTCAGGAAAGAAATGAACAAAAAAACACTTAAACTGCAATTTTTTTTTGTATTATTATCAAAACACTTCTTGTTACTAAATACTTTAGATCTTATGGTTCGAAGTTTTCCTAATGATTTTTAGTTTAATAATTTACATAACTTCGTTGCAAGATACGAGCTGGATGTTGTGCTCATAAACAGCAGCTTCTGACTGGGAAATTCTAAAAGCATTATGTGAAAAGCACATCTTTTCTCCTTTTTCAGTACAAAAATTAATAAAAACAATCACCAAAACGATAATTAACAATCCTCCTACCAATAATAACAACTTCGAATTCGCCGTCTTCAAATGCATAAGCCATCAAGGCTAAAAGGTCGAAGCTGCAGGGTTCCACGCCACCTGCGGGCAGATAAAAAAATTATCAGATTTCACGTCAACCTGAAATAAACTAAACGACAGTTTTCTTAATCGAATGCAATCTGCGTGTCTTTTTAGACAAATATTTGCTAAATTGAATATTTTTATAGCCATAAGCTAAAATATAGATGTTATTTAAAAAAAACAAACTCAAAATTTCGCCGAGCCATGTCACCACATACAATTACGGCGGTTTGACCTCTAATTTGCATAGCCATGCTTCAAACAAAACAATGACTTAAAATTTTACCCAAAACACCAAGCGATTTTACATTTATGAAACGCTACATATACTAAAAAGTTTAGGGTTACTTTAGCAGAATATAGACATAAATTAAATATTTGAGAAAACGCACCCGTCACGGTATCGTGGTCTATAAATCTTCATCACATCAAAAAATATAAGAATTTACTCTTCTAAAAAACTGATGTTCCCTCTTTTAGAAAGTTGAATTGAAGACGTGCATACAATGTTTATGATCGCTCAATTCCACACAAAGTTTTTTGTCGAATTTGGATTGCTAATGGCGCTCGGGCAAATTTGCTGAATCACACCACTCGCATTGATTCATGACTTAGAATCGAAAGCAAAACTATTCATTTATGAATGAGAATCTAGATATTTAAAGAAGATTTACTGAGTGATTCACTGAAAATAGCTGCCCTTCAGCAGTTAGAATCTTCCAATATTATTTTTTTATAAATTTGGTATTCTCAACTGCTATTTTTAAAGGATCTGCTTAGGTTACCACTTGAACGGCCCACTCGAACACCACAATGTGAATGAACACTCGCTTCATGTGAATCGCAAGGACTACATCTCGAGTTTCCATTCAAACAAACACACAAGGAAAATGTTCAGCAAAACTATAATGAACTTACAAAAAGTGATGCAGCTCGGATTTGATGTAAGAGGCACCCAATACCGCACATAAACTCGCGATGAACGACAATTTACATAATACTTCCAATACCGCAACTTATTCAAAGGCCTTCGTGCCTCGACTGTCAATCGATGCAGTCGTCGAGGAAGTTTAGTCACGTGATCATTCTTGACCTATCGCAGACGTTTGTTGCCACGAACAACCAAGAAATGTTTTAAAAAAGTTATTTGCTAGCCTCTAAATTTATACTAAGTCTAAGACTTTAAATAAACAAAGACGCTTCCAATAAAAACACACGTATTTCGACCACGAAGTTTTTTAAAGTTGCTCAGCACAAACTATTTTTTCTTGAAGTCTTTTGAAAATATCACGACACTTTTTATAACTTCAGTTCAGAACAGACGTCTTCTGACACTGCTCTATCTTCATTGAAGACCATTTTTTCATAACTATAAGTAGTTACAACATAAAAGGATAGAGAAAAAATTTCCACGCAAGACTCAAGCAAATTATAGACCGTGTATAACGGAAAAAACTGTCCCATGCATAACTGAGTTCTCAATGCTGTGGTGGCACTGAGACTGAGAGCTAAGTATATTTGTTACATACCATTTGTCAAAGTCCATTTTTCTCGCACTCCTATTGGACGAGACGACATCACGCGCACGTGAACAAGTTTCGCTATTTCCCAGCAACCATACGCTCAGCGGGCAACATTATGTTATGGACCGGTAAACAACAAAACCGAAAGTTAATTGTAATTTGGTGTGATTTCAAAAGTTCACAAAACACAAGTCTGGATAATAAAAAATTATTTAAAAGCTGTTTTTTGTTCTTCTTTGATAGTTGGTAAATAACAAAACACTTATTGATCTTAACCTCGGTAAAGCAGTATGTTTTGCAGTCCCTCGACGGTCTCCTTGCTTGAAACATACTGTTTCCTTCGGTTTCAGTCAATAAGTGTTAAATAAAACACGTATATTTTCAGATTTAAACTTACCGAGACATGAATCGGTCTTAATAGCCAGCTTCAGTGTAAGCCAGTTGAGAATACAATGTTGAATAGTAGTTTTAAAGTTTATTCGCGGACTATCAGGAAAACTTTGTTGAAAAGTCGCTATCAACTGCAAAAAATGCTAAATCCAAGCAGGCTCCGGGGTTAAAAATTCGCCCCATGTAAGGTAATCCGAAATCCGGAACCCGGAATCCAAGCACTTTTGGACCATGGAATCCGGAATCCACGGACATGATATCCGGAATCCACAGTGTGGAATCCAGGATCCAAAGGCTATCTTGGATTACCTTACATGGGCCGAAAAATGTTAGGCTCCAGGGCCAGGTATTTATCTAAAACCATGTTTCTGTTTCCTATCTTCTATAGCTCACTTTGGGCTGCTCTCTGAGCAGTATTTTGTAAGCATCACAAAGCTTTACTTAAGAAAATTTTAATCTTTAAATTTTGTCTTAATCCAGGATTACGTTAATCGGAGTTTTCATGAGGAACTGGTCCTAGGGCTCCAGTTTTAAAACTAGCAGTAGCTATCGCTAACTTTCAGCAAGCAAGACAAAAAGTTTATAAATATATTTTAAAAATGCTAAAGAAAACAGAAACAAAAACTTAAGCAATGATGGAAGCAGTGTTGACGTTTGTGTAAGTGATACGACAAAGAATGTAGTAGTGCATATCAGTACCATTATATTCTGGACTTATGAAAAAACAACCGACTTTTGGAAAAAACTAACACCCTGGTTAATCAGCTGTAAATCTGTACCATAGGACTATGACCAAAACATAGCAACGGTTTTAGGTTTGAGGCCAGATAAAACAAAATTTAAAAACTAGATAAATTTTTGTCTGCTGAATGCAAGATACTATTTATGGTCCTGCAGAACTGCAGACAATCAACTTTTTTTCAACAAGTTTTAATTTGCACCAACATAAAACACTTTATAGTCTAGAGTTCACTACTACTATTACTAC
>JAOBAY020082884.1:0-10685 GCA_025331085.2 Zoanthus sociatus
TGGAAGTCCAGTTCGCTGACTTTCGAGGAGGAAACGAGCTCTCTTGTTCTCCGAGTTTATATTGTTGGAGCCCAAATAAAAGTTTCCGATTAGAGTATGTATTAATCTATGGGTAGGCGTGATTTCGCGGCGATCCGGCAGTTAGAAGTGTATTTATCGAGTTTTTTGTGTGACATATCATCATCTGGACCCTTGTGTCTTGACTTTGATTTCTAAAGGCCAATAAGCTTATATTTACTGCGTGTATATCAATTGACCACTGTTTTGTTGTGCTTTAAAATGTCAGGTGTTTTGATAAATGTATGCCTTGCCAGAAAAATTGGTCCAGTATTTCAGGAATACTTTTCGAGTAGTTCCCATACTGAGACAGTTTTGTCCATATGATGACATTAAAAGGGAACCTAGTTGTAATCATTACATTGAAATGGCATACTGCATGCTTGTGTTTCTGAGGTGACTCATTATTTACCGTTTTAGGTTCAATCGAGCCAGACGCCTTGCTGAGAATTTGTTTGGGATAATGGCCAATAGATGGAGGTTATTTTGCTCAACAATTGCACTACCCCCTGAATTTGTGTCTGACCTTGCCTTTGCCACATTGGTTCTCCAGAGCTTTCTGAGAAGTGGACAATCTCGGCAAATCTACTATCCAAAGCATTTGGTTGATGAGGAAGACCCGTTGACTGGGCAGTTAATTCCAGGATCATGGAGGAACGACAAATCCCTTCATTCTTTAATTTCCCTGGATATTTCTTAATCTGGACACAACTATGTGAGAGACACTTTCAAAGAATTTTTTTGTAAATGAGGGTGCTGTTTCTTGGCAATGGGACAGATGTCTGTAAGAATCAAAATACCTGCCATATGATCCTGTGATAAAGTGTTTCGTACGGCGCATGCCTTGTGTAAAGTGGCTTAAGTGCTAAGATCTTTCAAGAGCACATCATGGCAAATTTGAATAATATAATAATAATAATAATAATATATAATAATAATAATGATAATGATAAAAACAATAATAATAATAATAATGTATAATGGTTGATACTTCATGATCACTTTTTGAGCTCAAAACTTGATCAAACGTAGTACTTTGTTTGCGGTGTTTACTTTGGCCATTATGTGGTTATGCCAGGACAGGTTGTGACTAAAAAGCACTACTTCAAAATATTTTTTTTCTTTTTACAAAGGAATACACTTGTTACCAAGGTTATAAGAGGTTTCTAATCTGTTCATTTTGTTCGTGATACAGAGATGTTTACATTTCTTAATAAGAATAATAAGAACTTATCTTTGCTAAGCGCTTCGTTATTCTCACGTGAGGTCAATAAACAAAACCGCCGCCAAGGGAGGAGTGTGCGGCTAAGCAACGACTAGCTCGAAGCTAACGTGGAAAGATCTGAAAGGTGATACGCTAAACCCGCTGAAGGCTAGCCCAAGAGGGGCGTGTTCTTAATAGCAACAAGAACAATCAAACTCACCTCTAACTCAGTCTTAGCTTTGCTTGTTGTCTCTCTGTTGTGGTAATGTTGTGAAAAGACATCTCATAGGCACGGCCTCTCTTCATACAACTCTATTAATTGAAAGATTTTCTGGTTCGGCCACTTGACTTTTGACTTTTCTCCTGCCTTCTTGTTTTTTTTGCCGCACTTTTTTGGTTTCATTCTCTTCCTCTTCTTCTTATTCCTTTTGATTTCAACTTCTGAACTGCTTTTTTCTGTATCACTAGATTCTGTGTTGACGGAGCTTTAAGATAGGGTTCGCTTGCTTGCCTCTTCTCGACTCTCCATCTTGGTCGCCATCTTGAAAAATCCGCGCAGACTTTATCCTGTATTTCATTGGCTTATAGGTTGCTATAACAACGAATTGACGTCAACCAACTTGCGTTGACTTGGGTTGGGTGGCCAAACGGTGAAAAACTTGCCTCGACTTGCGGGAAAATTTGATCGCGACAAAACTGAGCACAAGTCATCGCAAGTCCGAACGCAAGTGCGCGCAAGGCCTGGCCAAATGGAGTCGCACGTAGACGCAAGTTGTGCTACTTGCGACTCCATTTGGCCAGGGCTTAACAAAGGGGTGGGCTGACTTGCAATAATGATTTTGGAATGAGATTATGTTCGTAATAAAAAGTATAACTCTTGAGGTGATTTTTATAGCCTGTTTTTGTTTTGTTAAAGAGTTTCGTGAAAGGATATTTAGCAGTTCTATGTCTTGCGCTTGTGTAATTTAGACCATTAGGGATTGTGCTAGAAGAACGTTGAACAGTATGAGTACTGTTAGTCCCAGGATTGGAATGTACGTCAATGCAAATAGAAACGCAAAACGTTACTACCAGAAAAACCAAAAAACGAAGAAAAAACCTGTTTGTTTGTGTAAGAACCACTTGCAGGTCTTTGCATTTTGTGAATTGAATCCCACAAAGTGTTCTTCGATCCTTATCGGACTTGCATGTAATCCTTGCCAGGTTGAATTGGCCAATATTGATACTCCATAAGGTAATGTCTTTCCCATAATTTAAACACAGGAGATCGGATCTATAAACAGATCTACGGTTGAAGTTCAAAATTTGTAGAAAAGTAGTGTAAGCAACCGTTTACAAAAATTCTGCTGACGTCGGATCACTAAATGATCTAATTGGTTAGAAAAAACTAAAACTGGCGTCAAAACATTAAAAAAATAAAACCAATATGACTTTAAAAATATGTATATTACACACAATATTTCGGTTGGCTACACCAACCTTCTTCAGGTGTACAAGCAAATGAAAGGTCATATTATTGGATGCCACAAACTGTGAATAATTGGATCCTGTTGGCTCATTTGAATTTTTTCTCACAATTAATAAAAAATAGATGTGGAGAAAAAGATAAAATATGTGGAGATGAAGTCTACCTTAATTGGCATAAAGTGAAATAAATATGAAAAAAAAATTGTAAAATCAAAGATAACGCGTCGATTCTCTATGACTGAGTTTTGCGCTTTAACGTTCATCAGACAGTTATCTATATATGTGTGTGTATATATATATATACATATACAGTTCAGACAGTGCTATATATATATATATATACAAATTAATGTGCTCTATAGATCTGCCGGTTATAACCATAATGGCATTATAGCAGCTCGTGAACTTGTTCACACGATGAACGGATACACATTGTAGGATCGCACACCATATATATCCAGTATATCCAGTAGATTGTTTTTAGTAAACACATACATTATACAGTTTTTTTTGTAGAATGCGTGTCCGCAGACTCGAGTAGAGCAGAAATGATCATAAGTAACATTATGCAAAAAAGACCAAACATAGACTTACTCTTTTTCAAACTGAAAAAGTTTAGAAAAAAAAATGTTTTGAGATATGAACTTAGTTTCTGAAGTCAATCTATCTAAAATCGCAGCAGGAGTTTCGTTTCAGTAACACCCTGAGGCCAGAAAAATAATTACTTTGCGCTGAAGCTTTTAAAAAGTCTATATGTCAGATCAAGTATATAACTTTGATTTGCGCAATAATAGTATTCGAGTCACGTTTTGCTTCAGACCTAAAAGACAGTCAAAGCAAAGTGTTTCTGAAGTTTAATTATAAACGCTTACTAATTTAAAAGTTAAAGTAAAACTTTCTGAGAATGGATGTTTTTGATAAAAGTAGGAGACTTGCTGTTCAATTCTGGCAAGCACTCGATGTCGCCTAAGTCACAATAGCGCAACAATAATTAATCTTTCTGTATTTTCAGTTTTCTTTTTAGAACCTTAACAAAAAGGGAAATACACGCCTAAAGCACAAAGTCAGAATAATATGTTATAAATGAATTTCAAATTTGAATTTTTCTATTTGTCATTAATACAAAATTTTGCTTATAAATAGTCAAGAAAACCTGAAACGATTACTTACGACACAAATGTACTTCGAAGAATTCTTATTGCCAACAAAAAGTATATTATAATTTCATAAATCTTGATTATTCTGTATTTTTTTGTTTAATCTTGGTCCTCTAAAACAACAAAGAAAATCTTAATAATTGAAGATTAATAACTCCGTTTTGTGTGTCAATCAGAAGCGAGGCAATCGGTTTGACTTTGCTAAGCAGGTGGATCTATCTTGTCGCAACAGGCTTTCTAATTTTGGTTAGATATTTTTCGATCAATGTTTTTTGTGAAAAAAAATCACCTTTGCAAGACCTAAAATGTATAGATTTAGATATTGCTATATTAAAAATTTTGTTATCGCCTTAAATAGTAAGAGAAGCTAACATTTATTTAACTGTCTTTTACTCTATCGAATGCGGACACTGAAAATGTCAGCTCCTTACTCTACATTTAAGACAAAAAAGTTTAACTGACTTTTTTAAAAACTGAACTTTAATAGAAATTAAAAATGAGTAATTGCAGTGATTTCTGGACCATGCTTTCACTCAAATGCAGTTATTTATCATATTAAGTTAGAAGCTCTGTTATTTTCAGAATGTTTTTGCTCTATACTCAAGAGATGAAAATGGACTGTTTTCTGTTGTGGGTTTTAATATCACAACCCTAGGGTTTATCAAAGGTTGTTCATTCTTTACAATTAGCTTGGCAAACATGTCAGGCTTTGGATCGTGGTTAGCACGTTTGCAAACTGAGAGAATTCCCTTGAACTCTAAGCGATATTTTTCGTTAAACATAGTATACAACATGGGATCGAGTGCCGTGTTGAGAAAAATCATAAAATTGGAAGCAATAATCCAATTTGTATGAATGATGTAACTTCCATCGCGCATGAAGTCCAGCGCCAAGTACACAATGTGATTGGGCAGCAAACACACCGCAAAGAACAAAGTGAGGACAACAACCATTTTCAAGACTTTGGCATTTTCCCTTGTGTGGTTTGGGGAACACGGTTCCCGCTTCGAGCCTAAAGCGCGCCAAACACGTAAATACGCGCAGAAAATAACAGAGAGTGGAATGAAATACTGACTGAAGAAAATTACTAAAGTGTATATTCTGCGGTACAAAAGAGCGGGCTCTGGCCATTTTTCAATGCAGTACTGGCATTCTGTGTCAACTTGCAATATGGCGATGTACGGTACAACCATAATAAAAGCTGCCATCCAAATACAGAATATGAGACACTTTGACACTCGGATTGTTAGCTGTTTTTTCATTGGTCGAACAATCGCTCGATAGCGGCTGAAACTTATCGCACATAGAGTTAACACGGAAGCGTAAAGTGTCATAGTTTGCAAAGGGTAGAGAAGTTTGCACATTCCCTCACCAAACGGCCAAATGAATCCTCTCTCTTGAACATACAAGTCGAAGGGGATGCAAATAACAGTGAAAGCCAAGTCGGCTGCGGCCAGGTTGACTAAGAAATAATTCATTACCGTTTGTAGTCGTTGGCGCCTCCAAACAAAAAAGCAAAGAAACAGGTTTCCAACTGTGCTGACAACAAAAATTGTTGTATAAAAGAAAAATTTCACTACCGTTTGGGCTGTGGAGCTTTTCTGATAAAAACAATTGGTGAAGTTTGCTCGCATTTTTACTGATTGGTTCTGTATTAATAACTTTGCGCGGAAATTAGAGTGAGTTTGGTTCTTTAAAACATTTTCCTCAAAGCCTTGCAAACCAATTTATTCTCATTCCGTCTCCATATTTTGTTACAATTAATAAAAACCTTGTAAATAAAATTAGTTCTTTTTCCAGATACAGGAATGACATCAAATCTCAACCAACCAGGGTTCTTTCAGCTAAATCAAAACACAACTAACTTTGATAACAATTTTCCTTTTTTAGAGAACGGTTGCGTCACGACTTGTTCTCATTACAAATTTCTCATTAATTTTTCTATTTTCCCCCCCACAAGTCTATAATACTTACATTTTTAATATTACTTATTCTAGCAATGACTTTCTTAACGACAGTAAGCAATTGTCAAACTTCAACGGTTTTACTTATTCTATTTTGTTTAGATTTGAAGTATATAAATATTTCCATTAAAAAGAGTTGACACTTAATATTGTTTTCGATCATCTCTCATCTGCGGAAATTTGTATTGTAATTTAAAAAAGTTTTGAATAATTTGGTTTGTTTTTACAGGTGGGATCTACTTTGTTTTCATAGGGTACTTTACAAAATCTTCACCGTGTCACACTTTTTTCTCTTCTTACATTATCTGCCTTTAACTGAAGTCGGGAAGCATTTCAGAAGTTATCTGGTTACTAAACTGCGGTTAAGTAGATTTAATAAGTTTTGCTGTTTTTTTTTTTTTTTTGTCGCTTGATTTTCTCTCTCTAGTTGTTTGAAGAACTGTTTCAATTAAAAAGAACGTCATGAAAAAAAATTATCTTAAAATTCGAAATTTTTTAACAAATTTGACTACTGGTATTGCTGGGAGAACGCAATACGTAGTTGTGCTTGTGACTTTGTAAAACTAAAAGTAATAACAAATAATAATAATAATAATGATGATAATAATAATAATAATAATATTGATAATGTATAAAACATTATAAAAGGCGAATAAGAGTTTTTTAAAAGATATCCGAACGTTTTCGGTAAAAACCATCATCAAGGATATACTTATCGCGCCGAGCATTCTATTTAAAAGATATTCAGTTATTCCTATAGGGAACAGAAAGATTGGATGGCTTATCATTTGTTTGTTTGAGTCCGGCTTGTGAACTGCAATCAGCAGCGCTTCCAGGACTTTTCTTTTCATTGTGTGTTTGCTGCTTAGGAGTATTCTCCAAAAAAAGGTGTGATTTCCTTTGTTTTTTCTCATTTGTTGGATTTACATGTTCGTGCGTGCTTGTTTTCAAGTTTCTCTTTGTTTCGCAAATATAGCTTAATATACGACAAGTCCCTTGGTATATTAACTATGATGGGTTATTGTTTTTATCTTTAGTTTTAAAGATAGATCTGATTTTCTTAGTTTGCCATAGTATTTTAAAAATAAAATCATTGCTAGTAAACTTATTTAAATTTCTAATAAGAGTAAAGGTCGACTTTTTCATTGCGTTTACAAAAAGGGAGTTTAATGAAAACTATCTTATGTACTTCAAAAATAAATTTAGGAATTTAAGTTCATCTTTAAGATTTTTAAAAGAATTAATAGTACTTTCAATAAAATTTCTTGGGTATAGCCACATATTTGAAATATATTTTTAATAGTTTGTACTTCATTTTCGAAATTTGTGCATGGCAAATCTTTTTGCGCGATGGAGAGCACCCGTTATAGCATTACGTTTCCAACTAGTTGGGACTTCAGAATTCCAATTGGTTGGGATTTTGCCAGGTTTTGTAAAAAGTGGAAAAGAGAAAATATTTTCTGTGCTATGGATGACAGTGTCTAGAAAGTGATCAGGGTTTTCGTCGACTGTAAAAGTCGTATTCGGGTAGTAAGAGTTTAATTTGACCAGCAGCTGGTCAGCTTTGTCTTTTTTTTTCTTGGAAAAAAAGTCATCAACTACCTATAGTAACATTCAAGATTGAGAAGTGTAACCATATCCGCTTTGAGCTTAGCCATAAAAATACTTGCGCATGCTGATAGAGGGTTTCCCATGCCGCAGCCATCAGTCTTTTAATAACAGGCATCTGAAGAGAAGTTTTGAGCTAATTTTAAGTAGTTTTTATGGGTGTAAATTTGTTCTCTTATATAATCAACTGTTTCTTCGAGCAGTACTTGATAATAATAATGATAAAGATAATGGTTATGATAATGATGATGATGATAATGATAATGGTGATGGTGATGATGATGATGATAATAATGATGATGATGATGATAATGATAATGGTGATGGTGATGATGATGATAATAATGATAATGGTGATGATAATGATGATGATAATAATAATGGTGATGGCAATGATGATGATGATAATGATAATGGTGATGGCAATGATAATGATGATGATGATGATAATGATAATGGTGATGGCAATGATGATGATGATAATGATGATAATGATAATGGTGATGGTGATGATGATGATAATAATGATAATGGTGATGGTGATGATGATGATGATAATAATGATGATGATGATGATAATGATAATGGTGATGGCAATGATAATGATGATGATGATGATAATGATAATGGTGATGGTGATGATGATGATAATGATAATGGTGGTGGTGATGATGATGATGATGATAATAATGATAATGGTGGTGATGATGATGATGATGATAACAACAACAAAGCTAAAGACGCAAGATTGGACATCCACCCGCGCGGCTTCTGGGAACCCCAAAGCTCAGCTTTCTTCGATGTGAGGGTGTGCCACCTAATACCGAGTCTTACAAGAGCCGGGAGATGCTGCAGATCAACCGAATGCATAAAAATGAGAAGAAGCGGTTATACTCAAGGATAGTGTTGGATGTCAAGCACGGCTCATTCACTTGCGTCACTTATATTCACAACAACTGGAGGGATGGATAAGGAGTGCCAGAGATATCATTGCCGACTGGCCGAGCTGATAGCCGCCAAGAAAGGAGAGCAATATGCACAAACAATTTCATGGATTCGAGCGAAAACATCTTTCGCACTCCTTCGATCAGCCCTTGTATGTCTAAGAGGAACGAGAGTCAATCGACGGATATCATTCGATTTTGATAGCTATGACGATAGATATTGCGGCCGCAGAAGGACCCATTTTTTCTTTAGATAAATCAACTTTTTTAGAAAGGAATTGAACTGAGAGGTTTTTATATATCATCAAATATTTGATATTTTTTTATCATTGTTATTATTAATGAAAAGGTTTTGAGATGAATTTTGAAATAAAATTGTTATTATCTTTATTATAAAAAACAATAACAATAATAATAATAACAATAATAATAGCTTTAATGGCATTCTTAAATACTACTGCGTTGGACTTCAATTAATATTGAACTACAGAAATAACAAACTTTTAATAATAACTTGCACTTTATAATTTAAGGTCATTATCATAATGATCATTATGTGATGCTGATAAGTGATTTTAGGTTTTAGAAATAATGGTCCGATTAAGAACTAGGGTACATCCCATTGTTCTGCGGCATTTCACTTTTCCCACATCAGTGTTTAGTTTTTCATACCGAGAATACATCAACCTGTTCACATTATGGTTTTAAAATAAAATGAAATGAAACTTTATTTTAAAACAATGTTTCTTTTGTGCTATGATAATTCATCCAATCATAGGACTCCAAAACAAAAGCCAAGAAAACGTTTTGAATTTCGATGTTCCCCACATGGAATTTTTCTTAAATCTAAAAACAAAAATGTGTCAACTAGAAGACAATGAATGAGTGAACTGGAAAGAAAGAAATTAGCTTACTTATGAAGATATGGTCGATTTTCAAAGTTTAGCCAGTGAAATTAATGGTTTAACAATACCTCAATTAGCACGTTTCTGCATTCCATTGCCGTTGACCTCTCTAGTTCTTACTCGAATAGTTACTTAATCCATTATTCCTGGGTTTAAGAGGAAGATCGATTTTTGACGAAATACAAACGCTTTTTCCAGCATTTTCTGTGAAAAATTCTTAAAATAACCTTTCTGAACCCTGGATTTCTACAATGTCTTTAAGACAGGACAAAAATTTCCCCTAGAACCCCTGTAAAGGTCGGCATTTAACAAGGAGGACTGTTTCCAGTGCTGAAATCTTAGGTGAAAACGTTGAGTGAAAAATGAACTGTAATTGATTGACATCCCAGAAGTAAAAGAACTCTACTAACTTAGGTGTTTTTCAAAACAGACGATACGCAGCAAAACGGGGTTTAGATCCGTCCATGGTACTCCATATTGGATGGCACCAGAAGTCATAATAGGAGAGGGTTACGGACGTAAGGCGGATATATGGTACGTGTAAGACCACAATATAAGAATGTGGTATATGATGAGTATTTAAAGCCAAATAAAAAAATATGTGTGTTTCCGGTTACGACCGCCCCAAATTTTTGGTCACCGAACCTAATTTTTTTTGTTGTTTTTGGTTTTCTACATTTTTTTGATTCTTTTTGCAGAAAAAATCTTTCAGTTTAAAGTCTTTATTTTTATTGTAATTTATAAACTATTTTTTTTAAGACAAATAGCAATAAAAGCTAGGAAACAAGTAGTTTTTGTAACGTTTGCTGCCCCCTAATGTACATGTACGTTCACATCTATCAGTTCATAGTTGTTTTGACAAAATAGAATTATTTCAGAAAAATAAAAAATAATCCTACCTACCTACCTACCTTAATTATTAGAGGCATGTAAAAGGTAATACAAATATTTTTATATTTGGCCTGAGCACAATAAATACGTGTAGTGTGTGATAAGTATGACCACAATATAAGTAAATGGTACATAATCTGAATATAAAGATAAGTATGGTATATGGTATAAATATATGACCACAGTTTAATGATATGGTATATGATGAAAGTATACGAACACAATAAATATGTATGGTATATAGTAAATATAATGGCCATAATATATGGTATATGATAAGTGTATGAGCACAATTTAAGTATATGGTATATATGATAAGTGGGCGGACGTGGTTGGTGCAGTTGGTAAGATCTCTGCTTTCCAACCACAAGGTCCCCAGTTCGATCTCGGCAGTTTGCCGAGATTCGAATGTTTGTGTGACCTTCTTTTCCGCCTAAGCCAACTCAGCTTTCCATCCTTCCAGGGTAGGTAAATGAGTACCAGCATCT
>JAOBAY020082895.1:0-10684 GCA_025331085.2 Zoanthus sociatus
CATTTACGGTTGATTTGTATTACATTTACGGTGGGTATTACATTTACGGTTGGTATTACATTTACGGGTGATACAGATGCAAGAGCTTGAACAAACAAAACTCTTTAAGTTAAAAAAAAAGTACATAATTAAAATGGCATGTGAAGTTCAAATAGAATAAAGCAAAAATGATTACAAAAAGATGTACACGAAGAAAGATTTTAAACAAATAAGTTTCAAAAGATTAACTCGAAGAAGATAAATTCAGGAGAAAGTGGCGAAGCATTCACTGAAGTTTGTCAAAAGCTGAAATTAATTCATAAAAGAAATACATGTATAGCAAATACATTGTTTTAGATTTTGTTAGAATGTCCTATGGGATTTAAGTCCGATAATGTTTTTAAAATAAAGAATTAGAAGAACTCAACCAGTAATGAGTATTTGAAGTGTTTTGCCACGTCGACATCCCGGATTTAGTACTGACCAAATATCGCCATCTTGAAGTGATCTTGTCAAAAAAGTCAGAAATCGGCATATATTCGCTCTCAAGTGTTCGCCACCATAAAACACTGAACCAATTTCAATAATTAAAATTCCGGTATTCAGAAAATCTGTCAAAGGTTTGAATTCCATTTTAAAAAATCAAACACAAAAACTGATCAAAAATGTTGCCAACTGCTTCACAAGAAACCCAAAATTCAAACTTGTTCAAAAGGCGGGAAAATTGCTGGCCGTGCGCCAAAAAGCCCGCCAAATGTAATAGACCACTCATAAATGGCGATTATTTTTAAATTTTTTTTATATTTATTCAAATAAGCCTTGCTAGCCTCGTCTTTGAGTGAGAAATTCAAAAGAATATGTTACCCCAAACGAGGCGAGTGAGGCCAATTTGAATTCAGACAAAAGAATATTTAAGTAGTCACCATTTATGAAAAAGGTCTATACCTTAAGTGTATAGCTCTGACAAATGACAACTTTCGCTTGAGTAAAAAACCTAATAAAAATCATTTTTATTCATATATTCCGTGGTTTGAATTAATTGAGGATTCGGCCATGGTTAAATCAACAAACAAAGGTTAACGTTTATAAGCGGTCTTGCCAGTTAGTGACACATAAGCCGAAATCACGTGATTGATTTTTACCAGATGCAGGCACGGATTTTTTATAGTAAACGAAGGTTACTCATTAACACATACGTATGTAGTTTTTATTTTTTATGTTGAACAAAAATACCTCTGGCAACAAGGTCTTGCTCATCTTATTTTCTTACTTTCACAAGGGGAAAGGAAATTCTGAAGGTTGGAAATAGATGAGTTAAAAATGTTTAAGGGAGAGTGTTTAAAAAACATGAAAGTTGGTGTGAAAAATGGAAACAATACCGGATGTCCGAAGATATATTGTACTTTGCATTGACATGACATGTGACGTGCATTTTTATAGCGGAGCTCCTGCGGAGCACCATACTAAAGAAAATATGGTATATCTATCGAGTTGATTTATCAACTTCATTACGTCATGTCCGACCATCCGTACGACGTCCGTGTACGTACACTAGTGAATTTTTTTTTTTTTTCTCGTTCATCTTTAAAATGATTTTTTTCTAAATGGTATATGTTTTTTTTTCCTTTGTGTGTTCTTTGATATAATTTTGGCATTTGTAAATTGTGTATTTGGCGAAAAATCAACTTTCGTGGTCTCTGTTTCACGGCGTCGTGTTCGATACACACAGCATAATTTAAACATTGTCAATGGGAATTGACAATGTTTAAATTATGCTGTTTGCAACTTCATTCGTTCTATAGCTTAAACTGTCATTTGAAGTGCTCAAAATAAATCAAAGAAATTGAAAAAAAATTTACTTTTAGGGCTTCTACCACCCAAACTACTGGGGCTATTAAGTTGAATCTCTTTTGGAGCTCCGCCCGTTAGGCAGTGCCTAAATCTATATATTTAACAATTAGATCTCGAGGACGAATGGACTACGAGTAATAGACCATGAGGCAGTAGGCCGAATGGGCTATTCAAACTCGTAGTCCATGAGGTCGAGAGGTCTAATTGTTTTAGTATCACCTAACTAGTCGGACAGAAAAAGCAATAATAAAGTTTGCAAATGAAAGCTGAATAAATACTTATTTAGGAATAAAACGAAATAAAACGTCACGCTCGATAGCGCTAAATTGTTTTGTTTTGAATTTATAAAAAGTTCGTAGTTTTGTCTAGTAAAAAACAACAACAAGGAAACTTACCATCAAAGTTCTTTTTCCCGTACTATGTTGCCCTTTTGGTCTTTTCTGGGATGGAATTATCAAGTAAATTATCTAAAAACGCGAAGAAGCCGCCATTGTTTTGGTAGGTTTTCAAAACCGGCGAATTTCGCTACTCGATGACTATTACTAATAGACCACTAGTAGCGTAGCCAATCAAAATGCAGGATTTGCAATAGTCCACTACTTGGGTGATACTAATATTATTTATATGGACAGACGTTCACGATTTCATAGTGTGTTTTCATAACGCTAAGCACAAAAATGATTTAAGCAACATGGTTGGCTCTATCTTCAAGTTGTGAGAATTTACAGTTTCTTGAAAAAATTTAAAGTATTCATACGCGTATTTATTAGGGAAAATGGTAATTAAATACAAGCTAAATTTGCGCTGCGAAACCGCCTCGTTTCGACTGGAAACGGCGAGTTTTGATCAGGTAATGGTGTAAAGTAGGGATGGGCTGGTATTTTATATCATGAGAAAATTAGAAAAATACATTTCTTTCTTTATTCGTTTCTACGTATAATACTATCTTTAAATCAGTTATTGAGTATAGATCTGGAGAATCTGTAAGCAGCTTTGTTACACCGGTTTCCATTTATAGAGTGGCAAAGCTATAACATGACGTTGCCATGACAGGAACAATTTCTGTTCTAAACAAAGCGTGACAAGTTTTCCAATGAAGCGTGCCCTTGATAATTACTATTAAGTATGGGCTTAGGAATTCTTCTTTTATGACTTACTTCTCCGGTGAAAATAAATCAACATCAAAAGGAGAAAACAACGTGAAATCCGAATAGTCAAGGTAATTTAAGAGACAGTGTTCACGAGAGCATGAAGTCCAAAGTCTACACTGTTACGGTGAGTTATTCAAAGTCAATTATTAATTTGTTTATATTTTTAATAATTATAATTTATTTATAGTCTTGTGTTTTGATAATATTTCATATGAAAGTCCATTTACATTCTATTTTCAGTGATCTATTTTCGTTAAAAAATCAGTTTTGAATGAAAGTTGTACAACCTCAAAACAAAAAGGGGCCATTTGATAAATCCGCTGACTAAGGACACCAATAAACGAAGCATGCACAATAAAAAAAAAACAACAAATATGCCCTAAGGTATGTCGATCTTTTCTAATTTTAGATATAATTAAGTCGACTGAATGTAATTTTCCAAGAGGGAAGTTCAAATGCAGCCATACAGCTTGATACAGCTAGCTGCGCTCTTCACCTGTGGTGTACACCACGTCAGTCGCACAGACGTCGAATGCTAGTGGAAAAAGAAGTCCACAACAGCTGCAGTTCAAGAAGTTAGTGAGATGTTTCCTCCGCTAAAACAATGCTTAATATAACTGTCTTGGTACAGGCCTGTAGGCAGGAATTTTGCTGGGGAGGTTCGAACAAAATTTTTTGGGACCTAATCCTCTCCCCTCAGACATGACGTCATTTTATCACAACTTTCACATTTTCAGGACGGCATAAAAAATAATATAGTTTTGGGTGAAAGTAACTTTGGACTTACGGTAGTTTTGCTGGACTGATAAATTAGAATTTATTTCAATTTATTTTTGAGATTGTTTTACAGGTAAATAAATTAAAATTGCCTCTAAAAGTGTTTTAATGATCACTTTCCAAATTACGTAATATATCGAAAATACTTGCTTTGACTTACAACTGCAGGGCAACGGACATATCTGATCCATGAAAATATCAAAAGGACTAGAAGTGTTCACAGCCTTATAAATCATATATTGAAGGAACAGGAAAGATTAAGAACTAATGTCAAATACTTGCCACTCTACAATGAGACGTGTTTCTTTGCCTGCGTTGTTCAGTTACTGTGCTCACTTAGTGGGTGGCTCCTCCTGAATTGTTCTTCAATTGGTACAGGATTTAACGAAGCCGAAACCAATTGTAGATTTGCACGCAATTTAGGTATCCTGCTAATGAACAGTAACTATTTTGTTATTCAATTTTTTTTTAGCAGTATTCTTGTTGACTTTGTTCAGATTCGTAATTACTAATACAACCTTGGTTTTGTACGCTGGTGGACGACCGTCTTTGAGCAAGTCCCTGATACATGCCATTATGGTTGGTGTAATTTATTCCCACTGGGAATTTTAATGCAGGCATTCTCATTTATATCTATGTTATCATTTTAATGTAGTTACACATTGCACGTTTTTCTTTTTAATTTTTATTCAGCGTATGTAGTTTTGTTTAGTTATACGGCCTATGTTTCATTTTGAGGTTGTTTTTCACGCGCAAGCTCAGTTGTTGCTTTTGTTGTGTGGCGTGTGCCGCTTTTACTGGTTTTTACCATTTTATCATTTGGTTTGCTTTCTTTGCTAGCGTTGTTCAGTTACTGTGCTTACTTAGTTGGTGGCTCCTCCTGAATTGTTCTTCAATTGGTACAGGATTTAATTTCAACGAAGCCGAAACCAATTGTAGATTTGCACGCAATTTAGGTATCCTGCTGATAAACAGTAACTATTTTGTTATTTAATTTTTTTTAGCAGTATTCTTACTATGTCTGTTCAGATTCGTAATCATTTACGATGATCACATTACATTTGGCTTTGCCAATACCTTCCGCAATTTGCCAACGAATGCAAGCCTCTAGGTGACCAAATCTTCATTTCTACGTTCATTTGTGTATATCAAAGCATTGTCCAACCTCGTACCCAGGCTCATTTCACTGATGTGATGACATTAGTGAGATGAACCTAGGTACGAGGTTGAGCATTGCCTGCACAAGCTGGTGGAACGACCCAGACTGAAATCGCTCAAAAACATATTTTTGTGTGACAGGCGTTCCGTAAAAACTTTAAAGAAAACAGCGGCCATTATGTCTGTAGATTACAATTACTGTTAATGATGCAGTTCTGATCACTTTTTCACTCGCTACAAAGACAATGCTAGTTACTTTTCTAGCGAGCTTAGAAAGAAATTTTGTGCTTTTTTGTTATGTGGCTAGCTAGCCAATCATGCATCTCCCGATGTCATTGGTAAGCCATATTAGGAAAACCTTGCGCAAGAATTACCCTAGCTGAACGAAAAATCTGGACGGCAGAATAAAAACGCCTGTTTCTCGACTGGATAGCCAGAGACAACCCAGTTAATGACTTAACTGATAAACCTTGAAAGGGTAAAAATACACGTTGTTAGAAGAAGGGGGATTTAGGTTCATCTAAGCGAACTGTAACCACAGCTGTGAATACCCTCGGGGGTTTCTGTGGTTTTGTTCCTATAAAGAAAGTGGAATGAAAATATAGTCTTTATGACGAAACAATTAATTCGAGGTTTTCATTTAGATTTTTAGGAACTAACAAACGTGGTGCAGTTTTTACTTGCAGAGTGAATTTCACAGGCTCATTAACGGCAGGTTTTAGAAATCTTCTATTAACTGGAAACTTAAGTATGGCCGATAAGTTGTATGCACCTCTCTGACTCAAACAAAAAAATCCGAACTGCTATCAAAATGCCGCACATTTTAAAAAACGTTGGTTGGTTTTCGCCTCAGCGTGAAGCACAGTACCGTGTAACTTGTAAGGCCATCTATTAATTTATCGTCTTAGTGTTTCTTACTGATCTTGACGTTTTAGCTAATTTGCTACATCCTGCAACGTAGCACCGACACTTTGCTGAACAGTTGAAATACTAATAATCTGATACTTAACACTTGTATTGACTGGGGCCAAGAAAAGCCGAATGTTTTGTGATCCCGAGACAGCCAATGGCTGTCGAGGCACCACAAGACTTACTGTTTTCCTTGAGGTTTTAATTAAGTTCAATAAGAGTTTGTTGTATATATACCAAATATCAAAGAAAAAAAGTAGCTCTTAAAGATTTTTTCTTATTATCTAAACTTGTGTATTCTGAGCATTTGAAATCACACTTCTGGTTTTGTTATTTACCGGTCCATAGCATATTGTTGCCCGCTGAGCGCATAGTTGCCGGGAGATAGTGAAACTTTTTAACACACGTGCAGTCGAAATCCTCTCGTCCAATAAGCGGATACAAGAAAAATGGACTTTGATAGTTGATATACAACGATTTAATATTCATTGAATAGTTTGTTTAGTAACCGTTCAGGCGCAATTGAGAATAATTAAGGTTGAAATAATAAGTTCGAGAAACTGAAGTTCGAGTGTCCAGAGCTCTTTTTCAGAACGTAAGTCCCTGTAACAATCACACAAAAGGTCAATTTTTTGTTATTTATTAAACTAACATTCTATAAAGAATTTAGGAGATAAATCTCAAAACCAATTAATGATTTCATTTTTATTAATTTCATATAAATCTGGCTTGAAACTAAAGCACAAATAAAACACCTCCCATCACAAGTAAACATGCTTTTGTTATGGCATTATACCATGACACACAACTGTTGAACCTTGAAAGCTGCACGGTGGGAGAGACAGATTAGAGGTTATATCAGTAAACCACCTATTGGTATACAACATTCACAGCTGCCGGTGCGGCTATTTCTACATAACACATGGATTCAAACTTCAGCCACTGTGGAGAAATAACTCGATGTTTTTATTTAGATCTTCATGAAACAAACGTTACTAAAACGCTTCTTGTGGGAGCAGTTTTCACTTGCATACTGAACTTCACAACCTCGTTAACGGCATGTTTCGGAAATTTATTATTAATTATTGCTATATTAACAAACACTAATCTGCACTCAAATGGGAACTATCTTATAGCATCGCTGGCGTTTGTCGACTTTCTCGTTGGGTTTATTTTACAGCCATTACACGCGGCCTTTCAAATTCTCTTCATTTTCAGAAGAAGATCATGCTCTTTGATCGTGGCATATCGAACCAGCATACTCATTCTTGTTTTCTTATCCTTGCTAAATGCATTGATGGTCTCCTGCGAAAGATGTTTAGCAGTTCTTTTTCCAACACGGCATCATGTTGGCGTGAAAAAATGGAAGCTGTTTTTGCCTTTGTTAACTTTGAACCTTGCCTGGATAGTTTTAATACTTCTTCAGTTTTGCGGAGTTTGCAACTACGATACAATTCGCCTTTTTGCAAGTTCCACATTTATTGGTATAACAGTAACAGTTGCGATACTTTATGGATTGATGATCAGAGTGTCCCATCGTCATCGCGTTCAAATTGCTGCCCAACACAAAGCAAGTGGTAAAAGGACTTCTTTAGTGAAAGAAAACCGGCGAGTCTTCAAAACAGCAATGCCTGTAGTTAGTGCACTTGTAATATGTTATTTACCTATTTCTATTGCATGGTTCCTAGATACAACAAGGAAATTGGAGCCACAATCAAAACATTTTATTTTCATGATAGTGGAAACATTGGTTTATTTGAACTCCACGCTGAATGTTTTGGTTTATGGTTGTAGAAATGGTGAAATAAGACAATCCGTAATGAGAATTTTGCGTCGACGTTTGAGAAGAGTTCAACCTTTAAATGACACGAACTCCTGTACAATTAAAAGCACAAACACTGCGTGAGAATCATTGAATTTTTATTTTGTTCTTCCAATACAACATAGCAGTCGGGATGTTTGAGGTCTGTTATAGAATATACAATTCAAAATTAACTAAAAATCCATGCATAGCATTTGTTATCACAAAAAACTTATTTTTGGTTAACTTAATTATTTTGTAATTTTAGTATGGAAAGGAAAAAGCCATAACACGTTTTATAAGAACCATTAAATTCAACTGAGGCTCAACTGTTCTTAATTTCTTGTCTGTTTCCGCCTCAATTTGTCCTTAATTTGTTCTTGTTTTTGTGAGCTGTTTGAAGATTCAGTAAAGTTTGAAACAAAAACATTTTCACTTTTTTTTCAGCCTCAGCGTAAGCTTGTTCTTAAATTCTTCTTAATCATCAGTTGGCTATAATCCGAGCCTCACTGTTCTAGCTATAAAGCTGTTAAGAAAAAAATGTGAACTTTTCTTGATATCCAGATTACTCTTTTAACAAATTAGTCAGCAGACTAAAAATAATTCTTAGATATCTACATTCACTATGTACTATACCAAAGCTTTTGAGTTTTCAGTTTTTTCTCCCAAAAAAATTAAATGTTTAATATAATTATGCACAGTTATTGAGAGAAAGATTCAAATGAGATTTGTGGTAAAATCACAACGATGTTTGTGAACACTCTAAGTGATATAAGCTGCTTCTATTTGGAAAAAATAAATCATTTTTTAAATACTTTCATTGTTAATGAATCTTAAAATAGCCATAGCCTAAGGGTGATTCTAAAACAATCATGGAAACTTACTTACGTTTAATGTAAACATAAAAAGATTTACACAATTAATGCTGTAAATTTTGAATACAGATGGATGTTAAATGACGCGTTGCAAATAGGCCAAGACAGATTCTGCGTGGCAACTTTTGAACAACTTTTAAAATTTTGAGCAACTTTCTAAGAAAATGTGGCATTTTCGAGCAATTTGTGTACATTTTGGCACCTTTGACCACTTTCAAAGCATTGAAAGCCGAAAAATGAATACAACAATTGAAACAGTTTAGGTAAAAAATATAATTGTATATATTTAAAAAAGCTACGGAAAAACGGTGCATGATAGTTGATGATAAACGTTGACAGTTGAAACTTTCTTTTCCAATTTGCCAAGAACTTAAATTTAATTTTGAAAATCGGACTTCACACTCATTTGGGAAAATAGATTTACGACTGTTTGGTCTACGTTATTTGAGAACAATGGTTTTCAATTGACAACAATTTGAGAAATAATTTTTCAACTCTCAACGACTGTCATCAACCATCTTGCACCGTTTGGGAGTAGCTTAATTGTAATTAATTAAAATGTAATTACTAGGCAACCTTCATTCAGTGTAAAAAATCTGCACCTGCAAATTGGTCAAAATCGGTCAAGTGATTTCAGGTTATCTGTCAATAACCGGCATGACCGTGCGGTAAAACATAATAAAAAAAAATCAAACCACTGCCTATATCAACAAAAACGATTTTTATTGAGCTTTTATTCCAGCGAAAGTCGTCACTTATCAGAGGAAGCATTCAAGTTATTCGACTTGGCGGGCTTTTTGGCGCACGCCGTCCCGCCTTTTAGATAAGTTTGAAGTTTGGGTTTCTTGTGAGGCAGTTTCCGACATTTTTATCGGTTTTTTTGTTTGATTTTTAAAATAGAATTCAAATTTTTGCTAGATTTACTGAATACCGTATTTACAATTGTTGAAATTTGTTTGTTTTATGGTGGCGAACATGTGGAAGCGAAAATGTGCAGATTCCTGATTTGTTTTGACAAGATCACTTCAAGATGGCGATTCAGTACTTAAAGCCGATACACACAAGGGAGCTTGTTCCCGCAACACGCTCCCGCAACAGATTTGCTACTGGAGCTTGCTCCCTCATATTTAACCAGTTTAATTCAATGGAGCAAAACCCGGGAGCAAACATTTTGTTGCGCAACAATTTTTTTCGCATGAAAGAGGGAGCTTTGTTCCGGGAGTATGTTGCGGGAGCGTGTTGCAGAAGCAAGCTCCCTCGTGTGTACCGGCCTTTTCACAGGGATGGCGACGTGAGGAAACACTTCAAATACTGGTTGTGTTCTTCTAATGTTTTATTAAAACCGCATTGAACTTATTTCCATAAGGACATGCTGATAAATTCTAAAACAAGGTTTTGCTACATTTCCTTAATCCAAGTTCAGCTTTTGACAAATTTCAGTGAATGCCGCAATAATTGCTTTTGAAAATCATCTTTTTCGCGTAAAACCTTTTTAAAATCTTTCTTCACGTACAAGTTTTTGTGATTTCTATTCTATTCTACTTAAAGTTTTAATATGCCATTCTAAATATGTACTTATTGAGTTTAAAGATTTTTGTTTGTTCAAACTCTTGCTTGAAGGCGCGCCTGCAATGCAGTGAACTGTATTGTATTATTGTATCGCCAACGCGTAGGTGTATTTGTATGTAAACAAACTACGAAATAGCGATATAATGAACGAGACGAAGCGAACTACAGAGTGCATTAAAACAATTTCGTGTTCTTTATATCGCCTGCAAGTCGGTGTATTCAGTGTAAACAAACTAAAGACTCTAAGTAACTAACCCTCCCCTAACCCTTAATTAATGAACTTGTTTTTGTTCAATGTTCACGAGTAGAGTGACTGTTAAGAAGACATTGTATTTCAAAGTATAAGTTCATTTTGCCATATCCACGCAAGAGGAAGTTTTGAGCATTTATTTTGATTACAATTATGTGTTGCAAGAAAGCAAAAAAAAAAAAAAAAAACAGCAAAGGAAGGCACCTAGCAATAGAGCCACAATAAAAAATGCTTTGCAACACCTTATGTTTGCTGTTAGTTTTTAGAAACATGAATATAGTATATTATAAATATGGAGGTTTATCAGAGGAGAGAGAATTTAAGATTTTATGGGATTGAAGAGAAGGAATCTAGCGAAGCGGGA
>JAOBAY020082905.1:0-10684 GCA_025331085.2 Zoanthus sociatus
AAAATGAAGGCAGCGAAAAACAGGCCATACATTGTTATTAAAAACTGGAAATTTTTGACGAAAAGAAACAAAGGATGGCTTTGATAGACTGCGATTTTCAACTTCTACAACAAAACTTGATTTCGCGTTACGGTGGAGGAGTATCAAGATTTCGCTAACTCGGACCCAGACTCTCCAGCCTTGATACACCGCCTTTAAGGTCCCTATTTACCGAGCCGTGAATATTTATCGCTGTGCACCGACACTGGGGGATAACTGTTTTAGTATTAAACTAACAGGTGAATAGCACTTTTTATAATAATTTACTTTAAAAAACCTTTATCAAAATCTGGTCAAAAACAAGTTTCACAACTAGTCTTCCGCAATCTATCTCACGCGCGACCAATCAGAGCGCAATCAATTTTTTCACGGATGAGTGACCGAAGTGAATAGCACAGGATATTTGGTGGTCCCTGATGTTGTTGTGGTTAGCACTACAAAAGTAGAACCTTTAAGTAAAACTACATTTCGAAAATTACACAGTTTTTCACGGTTCCAGTTTCGCAAATAAGACAGTTTTGGAACAGCTGTCGTTGTTGACCAAACATTAATTTCATTATGAAGTTCTGGTGCAATGACGAAAAAGAAGGAACTTGTGCAGCTTCCGGTTGAATATTTCACATCAATTTCTTTGCTTAAGGGTTGAAAACACAGCGAAAAACAGAGTAAGTCAGTTTGAATTGCTTTGCTTGTCACGTTTTTCCTTGTAAAACACTAATGACAGCGAAGGACGTCTTACTGCTGCTGCGTCACAGGTACCAGTCCCCTGCCGCTCAGTCAAAATTTTAAACTCCGAACCTCTTGATTGATAAGCATACTTAGGTGCGGAATTTTTCTTAGGTTATTCGAATACTGTATTCATAGATGAAAATAGTTTTCATCTTTAGGAATAAAAATATTGCAATATAGGGACTTTACTTATAACGCCTCCGCTTGACATTCTGCTTTCATTTTTCCAAATTTTAAGCGTTTTGAAAATGAAGTTACAACTGTTAAGTTCATTTTAACTAGAAATAAAAAAAAATCTTGGGTTGGAAAAAACAAGTAAATAAAAATATATCCTTCTGCACCAACACAGTTTTTTAAAATTCTCTTAGAATCCAAGTTATCCAACACCCAACTTCTCCTTACACAACATATAAAAAACAAGGCATATGGTAATGAGAAAATAATAATTGATCAAACAAACTACTGAAGATTGAAAGTAAAACTTATTCAATGAAAAGTATGGGCTCAAGTTGGGAGAATTCAACAATACAACTGGGCATGAAAGGGTTAAACATTCTATCCAGTGTACTTTATCAATGTGTTTGCTGTTCTGTTTGTTATGCTTCGCTTGATTTGAGAAGAGGTCAAATCGAACCGAGCAACAAAGGAGTCTGGATGGAGTTTTGTTGTTAAACTTTCAAAAGCTATAGGTCAGTTACGAAAACTTTCAATCAAACTAAAACTTGTTTTAAAAAAACAAAAAATTGAAAACGAAATTTGGCCAAACCTGCCTTTAAGACTGAAGAAAACACATTTTTGAAGAAATTGAATAGGGTCAGTTTTGCAAACAGATGCAAGAAAAAAAAGCATAACACTAATTACAAAATACTTACTTTACTCCAAGGTTATCGATATTCCAGTATGTCTGTGTGTCAAGAGTAAAAGATATTTTAGAATCATAAACTCAAAACGGCTTTATTTTTGACTGAATAATATTATACACAGACACATTGAAGATTTTTTCTAGTTCTTTTTGACTGTAGTTCACTTGAACATAAAAAATTATTGGTAGTTTGAAATTCTCTTGTAAAGATTAATAAAAGACTCCAATAATTCAGTTCCGTTTTCATTACAAACAATTGTACCTAGAACAGGAGGTGGTTGGCGCAATTGGTTAGGGTTCTCTGCTTTCAAAGATCTCTCCTTTCCAACCACAAGGTCACCAGTTCGATCTCGGCAGTTTGCCGAGATTCGAGTATTTGTGTGACCTTTTCCGCCTAAGCCAACTCAGTTTTCCCTCCTTCCGGGGTATAGGTAAATGAGTACTAGCGTTTGCTGGGAGCGAACCTGCGAAGGATTAGTCAAAGACTCTCATTCGCTTAACACTACAGAAACCGCAAATAACGGCCGGCTCCCTGGGCCACCTGGGTTACAAAGGATTTAGCTAGTACCTACAACGTACACTAGAATCTTCTCTTCAAAATGCTACTAAAGAACAACATCAAATATACTAGAATCTTTATTTCAAACACAAAAACCTGCAACTACCGCTTCTGGTTCCACGGCTTCACTAATAGACAAGAACTTAATTAACTAGATTGATTAATTAAAAAATAATTTATTAGATCTTAAGTAACTTGTACTCTAAGTTCACAATATTTATAATTAGAAATATTATTATTTAGCAATGTAATTGTAAATTAAATTTATTTTCTTTTTGCATTATATATTGACCACCCGGCCCTAATGGCTTTGCTAAATGCGGGTTGGTTAAATCATACAGAAAATTTTTGTCAATAAAGATTGATTTTTTTATGACAATAACGATCGAAAAATAAGCGGCGAATGGCAAGCAAATCGTCTAGGAAACATTGTGAGAGCAATGTTGGGGCGGACAAAAGATAACCGAAATAAACTTTCACCAGTTGAACTGATCGAGTTGACAATGCATTGATGAGTTTTGCTTCTATCAAATTTAGTAGAGTCACTGGTTTAGAAACTTGATGACTTTCTTTGTTATACGTTTTTGTCCTCCTTTTCCCTAACGAAATATAACGCTGTCCGTTTTGAAATGTGAATGAGTAAAGGACCAACTGACTAATGATGCGTTACACCTTGAAAAAAAAAAAAGAATCTAACCGTGACTGTGCACACAACATGAAACAAAGAAACATTGTAATCTTTTTTGTAGTTTGCCAGGTTTCCTAACCAGTCCACTCTAACAACTTTGATAAAACAAACAAAATGAGATGTTCGGTAATAAGAAAATGAGAATTGATCAAACAAAACAAACCATAGGATTAAAAGTAAAGTTCTCTCAAACTTGTTCAATGAAAAGTATGCGATCAAGTTGGAAGAATTTACCAATTAAACTGAGACTGAAAGGGTTAAGGAGGTAGATAACATCTCAAGTAAAAGCTGATATCTCTGTCTTTCAAAAAGCCCGTTAATTTTCTTGAGTCCCCACTTACCAAGGGAAATTTACTTCTCATTTCCAAAACAGAGTTTATTTAACATATAAAGAAGCCTAAACCATTAATTAGCCTGTGATAAAACACGACGAGCATTTCACAGCACGAGGGAAATTAAAAAAACGCGAACCGCAAACGAATATTTGCAACATTTCTCAAATCCCCGGAGTGTTTTATCACAGTCTAATACGCGGCTTATGCTTCTTCAATTGCTTTATAATATAGATTGTACACGCCGAAAAACAAAAATAAGTCGTTCTTATAAAAAAAATAAACTGAAATAACAAAAAAGGAAGCTCACCCTCCCTTTTGAAACTTATTCCCGGCAATCTTCCTCTTATTTTGGTGCAAAAAAGTTTCGAAAAATGTAATAATAACGATGAAAAAATTTAATTCGGCATGAACAACAATCTCATTATTTTTCAATTTTTCTATCCCCATTCTACGCTCCCCGTTCCTCATCTCAGTAACGTCTAGTGTAATTTTATAGATTTGTAATTAGTATAAATCGTTTTATCTCTATCGGTACGTTTTATTTAATTTCACGCTCAGATTAGAGCTAAGAACTAAGTAAAATTGTAGGAGTTGTCTCACAGAGTACGGTTATCCTTGTTTGCGTATTAACAAATACGCAACTTTTTCTTAACCTATTAACTTTTTTATTTTTTATCTATATGTTACTGCATTGATTTGTATTGTGCTGTTAGTGAGTTCATGTGCGTCATTCGTTGCTTGACTGTGTAACCGCGCGATGCGGTTCCAGTCGAGAATCAAAAATTGACCCTTGCTCACCGTAGTGTCTCCATTAGCTCAGTGGTTAGAGCATCCGACTAGAACACAGAGGGTCGTGGGCTCAAATCCCATCTGGGGCTTGGATTTTTTCCGAGTTCTCCTTGTCTTTATTTCATGATATTAATATTGTTTCATATTTAATATACTCACGTAGGTGGTTGGTGGCCGCATCTGAGATATGCATTAATGTGACAGCGTGATGCTGTTAGTGGGTTCGTGTGCGTCACTCGTCGCTTGACTGTGTAACCGCGCGATGCGGTTACAGTTGAGACCCAAAAGATTGACCCTTGCTCACTATCGAGTCTCCAGTAGCTCAGTGGTTAGAGCATCCGGCTAGATCACGGAGGGTCGTGGGTTCAAATCCCATCTGGGGCTCGGATTATTTCCGAGTTCTCCTTGTCTTTATTTCATGATTTGTATATTCTTTTAGATATTTGTGATATTGGTTGGACGGAACTTAATGGAAATTGTTATCGACTCTTCTCAAAAACGAGGAAGTGGAGCGAAGGTCTAACGTCGTGCAGAAATCACGATTCAGATCTAGCATCTGTTATTTCAGAGGAGGAAAACTTTATTATCGTCAGCTCATTTAAGGTAACTTCAAACATATCATTGAGCAAAAATTGAATTATTGATCAAAAGTTTCTATCAAGAAAAGTGGACGAAAATTACGATTTTGAATATTGCGAGTTTGTGAGTAAGTTCTAAGAAAAGTTAAATAATTGTTAACAAAAAGTAGACAGCTTTTAAAGCAAGTTACACATACCGTTGATTAAGCAGTGGCACAAATATAACCAATTAAAGACTATTGAGTAAGGATATGCAGACCGAGTTTCCAAGTTACCCACCTCCGGGGGTGCACTCCCACCTCATATGGGTAGGGGTATGCCGCCCGTATTGTCAAACCCTGATCCTGTTTATGACAAAAACTGGGTATTTCAATATCCTGTTTATGACATGAAGTATAAATATAGCCATACAAAGTGTGTGGCTTGTCAAGTCAAGCGAAGTACTACCAACGCTCTTGAATACGGATGTTTACAGCTTGTTCCTGTCTCCCCTAAAAAAACAAAATTATATTTCTGATGCCAGAACACTGGCACCGTGGACGAAATTCTACCCTGTCCATGACAGTTACAGAGGATTAAAGTGTACCCTGTTTATAATTTTCTGCTAAAAACCCATACCCTGTTTATGAATTTGGGTTGAAAAAGTAGACCCTATTGCGCGGCACATACCCGTATGGCTCATATGTGGGAGTATACCCCCCGGGTGACCCATGTTGGATATGCAGCTACTCTTGCCGTTTGTTCCTTAAACTACGAATTCGAAAGTGTGTGTTTCCCATGCCTTGTTTCTACTAACAAAGGACAATTGTGGATTTCAGTACCACTAACACCAGCACTGCTTGTATTTCTCAAATGCAAATTGACATGTTCAACTCAGGTGTTCGTATAAATTTTATTATTGACATTGCGTTTAACTAGTTAAATTAGGCTGGAAAAACTAAACTTTTTGGCATAGTGCAGACTTCAATAGAGGCCTACAGCCTCATTAGATAATAATCTTTAGTCAGTTTTTTTTTTTTTCAAGATTAAATAGAGTAAAAAAAACAGAATTTGTATTATTGTATTTGTAAGAATTTGTAAGTTATGTTTATTGTGGGTAACAACTTGTAAACCGAGTTACATACCTTAGCAAATAAATAAAATACTAATCTGTATTGATGAAAATATTAATATAAAATATTTTTTGCTAAATCTTGGGGTTGTCATGCTTAAAAAGAGCATGTTGTCATCATTATCATTCTTATACTTACAAATAATGTTACTGTTAAAAGTTTGTGCTCAATTCTGTTGGTAAAGCCGCTTTAACATTAGGACAGTGGTGTTTCGATAGATTTAATATAAGTAAGTTCAAAGGGAGTTTTTGTTTCAGTTTAGCCTTTGAAGAGGTGGTCAACAATCTAAAAATAAAAACTCATTTTCTAAAAAAATATGTATAAAAGGCATTGGCTTTTACTATTCATCCCCCAAAATTACATGAAAGACCGATGGGTCTTTTTGGGGCCATCTGGCAGATGATGGTGTTTTCCATTTTCCTTTGAGTCTTGACGGGGTAAGTTGCGCAGTTTTTCCCGTACCGTGGAATGATCACGTCCAAATGACCCTGACCCAAGTTCAGATCAATGTTTGTACTACCTTTATGTCAAATCTCAACCTTCTAGCCCCAGTAGTTGGCGTGCTATAAGACTTGGTTCTAAAATTGCGTGAATTTTATTAAAGTTGCGTTGGGCTAGTTATTGTAGTGATAGCATAGTGGTAAGGCTGAAGTCTATGGAGTACTTGGCCCGGGTTCAAATCCTTTAGTTTTTTTTTCTTTCTTAATTATAAAATGTAATTTAGAAGATTACAAATTACATAGGAAAAAGTTCATTAGATTAATTACAATTATTTACGGACAATTGATAAGAAGGGTAAAAATATGCATGTGGTTTTAAAAATACAATCAAAAAAACATTCTCACTGTTTAGCTACTTAAATCATAAGATCCAAATACTACATCCAAAACAATAAGGAAGATTTTGAAAATGAAGATAAATGAAAAATTGATTGATAAAACATGGATGGTGGTTTATGACCAGAAAGAGTCTTTTGGGGGCTCTTCGACAGGCGTTTTTATGTTACTTGTAAATTTTCTTGACATGTTTTATTTATATTTTTATTTTAGTTATCATTTGCCAGGAGGCATTGTGTTTGCTGTACCCCATTTTTATCAGTGGGTTATTTTTAGACTTAGCTAATTTTCATATCGCGGAAAATATTTTATTTCTTGTCTCAATTTTTTCTTCTTTTGAAAATTCATTTGAGACTTCGCTCAAACTTTCTTAAGATCCTCGAATTTACTACCACTGGAATAGCTCTTGCTTGCCCCATCGCTTTCCTTGCTTTCGTTGACCATTTTAATAACAACTTGGAGCAAGAAGTGAGAAAATGTGATGATGTCATTATTGAAAAGCGATCTCTCATTGGCCAGGCTTCTCATTAACATTTATTATATTAATTGCCCATACTATAAAGATACTAACGATAGCACTTCCCTTATTAGTTTTTCTTTGGTCTTTCTAGTATATTAGAATAATTAACACTTATTGACTGAGACCGAGGGAAACAGTATGTTTTGTAGGCCCGAGACGCCAATATTTTCCGAGGCAGAGCTGAGGGAAACATGGCCGTCGAGGGACCACAATATATACTGCTTTCCCGAGGTCAAGTTCAATAAGTGTTTTGTTATATACCAACTATCAAAGAAAAACAAAAAGCAGATTTTAAATGATTTTGTTATTATTCAAACTTGTGTTTTGTGAACTTTTGAACTCACACCAAATTACAATTAACTTCCAGTTTTGTTGTTTACCGGTCCATAACAAAATGTTGCCCGCTGAGCGCGTGGTTGCTGGGAAACAGCGAAACTTGTTCACGTGCGCGTGATGTCGTCTCGTCCTATAGGAGTACGGGAAAAATGGACTTTGATAGTTGGTATATAACAAATATTGTTAGTATATACCACACAAGTGAATAGATCTTTTCGCGCACGCTGATTGGCTAGCTCGGAGGTGATTAGACAAGTACTATTCACCTCCGAACCAAGTACTATTCACGACTCGGAGAAAAAAAAACAAAATGGCTTCCCGTTTTGCTTTGGTTTCCGAAGAGGAAATTCTCTTAATGAACAAGGTGGCTGTACCAAAAAACACAAAAATGGCAACAAAGTTTTGTTTGACAGTATTTAATGGTAAATTGTTTTAAATTCTCTAACCGCTGGCAAAAAATCAAAATACAATGCCTTGTTTACGAAAACTTTCGAGCGTCAAAATCACAATGTAAACAATAAAACATCTAATGTTTTACAAATTGTTTTCCACAATAAAAGAAATGTATCATAAACATCAAGGAAATGACACCGCAGTTACCTAAAAAGTGTCTGCAAAAGTTTTACTTGTCGGCAAGAAAATGATACGGAACTTTTAACACAAAATCTCTTACCGCTATTGGGGCAGCCCTTGAAAGTCCACCGCTTAATAAGGCTTTTTCCATTTTCGGAGACCTTCTTTTCACAGAAACAAACAAAACCCTCAAAAACGTTTTGAAAAATCCCAGCAAAAAAGGGCGACATAGCAGCTAAGTTATCCTCCATCCGTTCAACATTAGCATCTCCGGATGAAAACAACAAGAAAATCTCAACAGTCACAAAAGAACAGCCAGCAATTTGTTCACGGCTTGATTCCAGGTGGCACATTTTACGGCTGCACTTTCAATTTTACTGTCAATCTTCCAAGCAGCAGCTCCCAGAATTGAACTGGACTTTTTCTTTAAATATCGTTTCAGATCCAAATAAATATTTCGTTTAGTGAAAAACATCGAACTTTTGAAGTCACTTCGTTTTCAATAGATCACATGACTTTCGTATCATGTGACTTTGTGAGCGCGCATGCATCGCATGGTGCGACTTTTTTTCCGACCAGTTGTCAGCATCTTGTCTATGTCACAAATAAAATTACTCTTCGGTTCACTAGTTATTCGGCTTGTGTGGTATATGCTAATACAATTATTCACCTCAGTGTCAGTGAAAGTGGTGGATCTTTACCTTGTCGCGAACATCCACCACTATTCACTTCCACCTCGGTAAATAATTGTTAATTACTAGACTCTGTTATCATAATTAAAATGTAGAGTTAGCTTTCAAAGTCAAAAAAAGCGTGAAAGCAAAGCTTTCGCAACTATCTCGAAACCTGAGGGTTTCGTCACAAGCACTGAAGAAGCGGCCGAGATGGTTGCGAAAGCTTTGCTTTCACGCTTTTTTTGACTCTGAAAGATAACTCTACTTTCTAGTATAGTTTCAACAAATCAAATACAAACTAAAAAACCTGTTATGTTCGTTACTATATTTTCTAAACGTTTTTAAACACCGTTTTAGAAACAATTTTGGATTGGCTTGAACGATAAAGCAGTAGAAGGTCAGTTTGCATGGAGTAATGGAAGGGAAGTGGTTTATCAAAACTGGGTACAAGGCGCACCCGTAAAAAATAACACCCATCAGAGTTGCGTTATTATGAAAACGAGTGGACTTTGGAACGATAGAAACTGTGATTTTAAACAGCTTTATTTATGCATGAAGTCAAGTAAGTTGAGTTTTGCTGTCTAGAAACTTTATCGTAAATGAAAAACATTCTGGCTATGTCTTCACGAACTAAATATTTTTGTTTGCGTTATGTGTTGACATAGTTTTTGTAAATTTTTCAGAGGGAGAGGGCTGCACTGTGACTCGTTGTAAAATGTAATATTAAAAGTTCTTTATCTTCTCTCCGATAAAAGAGTTGGATACGAACGTCACTGATAATGTAAAGTTCTTCTTCATTAACAATTATGGAATTAAAAGTTCTGGGTTTTTTATTTATATTTTGTTGTCTTGATAGAATTTGAAAACGCCATTCAATTGTTACCGTTTTAAATAATCGAAGTAGGTTAAAGCTAAATAGTGTTAGCCCATATATAAACATGCAATAAGAAAAGTTCCTTGTGACAACCAGTGTTTGGTATTGATTCGATTCAGCGCCTGCGAAGCCTATTTACTTTGGCACCTCAAGGGATGGTGCTTATACACGGCGCTTATAAATTTTTTTGAGAGACAACCATACAAATGTTAAAAGAAATTGATAAATTTTAAAATAACTTTAATAGAACCTTAGCACACCGCAAACATCTATTAACTAAGCAGTAGTATAACACCACTCCCACGAAACAGATCTGTCGGAAGTAAAACAGGAACGATGATTTGATTTATTTATTCATTTCTTTATACTAGCTCCGATTGCCTTAGGAATTGTTGAGCACTCTTCGAAGATCGATTGAGAATTTACTTGACTTTTATACTTCGCTCCACCACTGCTTGGCGTCGAGCACTCTTAAGAAATCTTCAAACATGGAAAAGATCTCGTTCGACTACTCCACCAGAAACATACCCTACTCCAGCCAGAAATCAAACGTAAAGTCCTTCCCTGACGAGTGGGAGTATGACACCAATCCCACTAATATATACAAAACACAAAATATCAATATAAATATGAAGACATAACCACAGCTGTGAAAACCATAATTAGATAAACGCCTATATTTCGACCTATATTTTAAAGTGAAATGCGTACTATTGAAGGTAAGATTTAAAACTGAAATGCATTATATTTGAAATAAAATGCATATTTTTGAATATAAGATTGTAAAAAAATTGACAAGAGGTTTTACATAAATACAACTAGAGAAGAACAGAAAGTATTTGAGAGGTTGAAGATCTGCAAGGACATTGTTATTAAAGAAGCAGATAAAGGATCAGCAGTGGTAGCTTTGGACAGAAAAAGCTATGTAAATGAGGCAATGAGGCAACTGAGCGACAGTAACATATATGTTTCACTTGAACAGGACACAACAGAGGCCATGATTGATAAAGTTAAGGGGGCATTACGGCTAAACGGCACTTTTTGATTGCTTTTAGCGTTACTTTTAATGATATCGCCGTCCATACTTCGAAATTTTGAAAAAGCCTCAATTAATTCACAGACTGAATGCAAAGGAAGCATCTTGAATTTTTTCAGAATTTTTGGATTAGAATAAAGTGTT
>JAOBAY020082916.1:0-10682 GCA_025331085.2 Zoanthus sociatus
TAGCGCTCTTTTTTGTAAAATTAATATTTTTTCAAGGTTGGATGAATACGCCTGGCCCCAGGCTGCTATACCATAATCTATGTATGGTGCAATTAGAGACTGATAAATTATCAGAAGTGTGTGTTCACAAACAAAGTGTGCATATATAGATCCCCCCTCAATGTAATACTATTAATCTGTTGCTGTTTGGCCAAGGGTGGGCAAATGTGATAAAAACTGGTAGGTAGTAAGTTTTCGATTTGTGGAAACATGCATTTTGAGTCATTTCCCGTCATTAATAGCTTAGAAATAATTTCTACACACTGAACTGTATCAGTAATGGTTGCATCGTCATAAAAACCTAAGGAGAGATTGCTCATTTGGAGGTTTTTAGACTTTGTAATGATTTTCTAGTATGGGCTATGATTGCACGCAACACAGTATGTAAGGTCAACAGAAGGAAAAAGAAGGGAAAGGGTTTATTTGAGAACTGTGTATTAGAATCAATCTTTAACCCTCCAAAAATGAATAAATAACCTGTATATGATCTAAAAATTGTGGTAAAGTTTTGGCCCTAATAGACAACATTACTCTATTCATGGCCGGGTCGCTGCCAGCAGAATCATATAATGGAATAAGTTGGGTTATTGGTTTGGGACACAACAAATATTCTTTGCAGACTCAGTAGGGTTTGAACTCATAGCGGTTAAAAGTTGAACTCATGATTGCTTGGTCATAACAAGAATGAAGTTCCAGACAATATTTGTTATATTTTCTCAGGATTTGAAAGTGCTGTTTATGCAGTCAAATGGTGGATTGACTCCTGTTGAAAAGTGAGTTAACCTAGCGTTGTTATTAAACCTTTATAGGAAGAAAAAATGTCATAAATGGAATGAGCTGTGTAGTGGGTGTTTCTACTGAAATGGTTATTAAAAAAGGAGAAATTTTACACCGTAGTGAAAAAGAATTTTGGACTGACATTTTGGACTGGGGTCATTTCGACCTTCGGCAAATCACTCCGACAAAGGACTCCAGTCGGAAACGTCAGTCCAAAAAATCCTTTTCACTACAGTGTAAAATTTATCCTTTTTTTAAACTCTTTAGAAGGTACATAATTTGTGAGGCACTTTTGCTTAGCCAGTGAATACCACGAGTACAGTCCAGACGGCCTCCATTCATTTATTTGGTGATATTGGGGCAATCAGCCATCCTGATAAGTAATATAGCCGGATCAGAAAGAAATGCAAAAAGGCACAAAAATAATGTTGGATTTTTAAAGCTGTCATCAAATTTTGAGTAACGAAAGCTGTGAATAATGAACCGCAGAAAGCCATTAGATCTGTGATTCCAAAAAGAAGCATTGTTTTGTGTTTGTTTGAGTCGACATTAAAACAGAAAAAACAATTGTCAGCTATCCGATGGCTGGATAATAGAGAGCCCTGGAAACATGATGGCCGAAAATACGAGGCTGGAAGTCCTGTAATGTTTTGTTACTGAATTGTGTAAGCAAAGTCAGATTTGCTGCTGAAACTTGCCGAACAGTACTTCCCATTTGGGTGCAGCATAGCTCAGTGGTCATGGTGTTAGATTTACATGCTGATCTTTCGAGTTCAAATTACTTTCTTACCACTGTCTGGAGTTGTCCTGGGTGATCCCTAAGTCAAATCCCAGGGCTCGACAATAACTTCTCAGCTTACTAGTCTAATGGCAAGCTTCAATTTTGATGCTACTAGCCACACATTTTCTTTTACTATCCATTTGTTGAAATTCTGAGATCTATGTCTCCTTGATAAAGACAGAAGCTTTCATTTTGTTTACTAACCAAAGTGGCTAGTGTAAATAAATAATCTACTAGCCCAAACTGAATTTCTACTAGTCTGTGGATAGTTGGCTACCGTTAGTATCGAACCCTGAAATCCACTACACTTTGTAAGTAGGTAACTAAATGCTTGCTACCAGTTAGGTGTTTTTAATTGTGCCGTGTGTGTGTCGAACTCGGACAAATTAGCTTCTCAGTCTCTCACCCAAAAAATCTATAAATAAGTTTATTAATTTTATTATTAAATGATTTGTACCGCGGTTATATGTAATGACGCTATGATGCCATTTTCGCGGTTAATTTGTTTCAGGCTTCTCTTTCATAATAATTGCTTAAATTGCGATCATAACTGCGAAGATCGTACCATTTAAATCATTGAATATTATTCTTATTTGTACCATTTGTGGCTCACATGGTCAGGTAAAAAAACCAATAAAAAGAAGAAAAGATAGATAGAATGACAGTATTCAGCCTGACTGAACGGAAAGAACGTGTTTGAAATAACACTCATTTACCAAAAGTATTTTGTTTGAAGTTTTACAGTTTTGATTTCATTGTTAGTGAAGGTTGTACAGCCTTCTATCAGTTCCTCTTTCCTTGCATTACGAAAAAAGTAATGTGATGCAAGTTAGTAGGTAACTTAAGTTCTAAAAAGTATTTGTTGATTTATCCTTCAAGGTTCTGTGGATCAAAAGCTATTTTGTCAGGACCTGCAGGCGGCGTGGTATGTTGTTTTTTACTATGGTCTTTGAAGTATACTACAAGATTATCATTTGACAAGACCCAACCCTTCTTGAGCAGAACTGTTTCAAATATAACCTTCACACAATAGGTTGTCACTGTCGTTTACTAAAAATATAACTGACTACAATGATCTAGTGGTATGGTGGAGGTGTGCACAAAGCCCTTTCTAGGGGAGAGGGTAGAGGAAGGTGCGGTATCGTACTCTTCATTTGATCAAGGGGAGAGGGGAAAGTCACATACTCTTATTTGCTCAACGAACATTTCAGTAAAAGAGAAAGTAGCGACAAGGAAGATGGTGGACAGAAGGTAAAACAATTCCTCCTGAAGGAAAGACTTTCATGAAGGAATTTACGAAAATACATACCGCTTATCATCGTTGCATCACAATTCGGTAGAAAAAATATCAAAGCGATGAAGTAAAACATGTTGAATCATCATAAAGAAAAAGTGTATTGGTCACTTATTTTCCAAGTTTTGTTGCTCATAAATCAACGGTTTGTAGAGACACTTCCTTCGGTAAACATTTCCAAAACACTATCGGTAATGTTAGCCTTTCTTATTGGTGTAATTTTAATTTGTTGGTTAAAACAATTTTTCTGTTTTACATAAGTTTGAGAATAATATTTTGATTTATTACTTCCATTCACAGGTTGGTTTTGCGAGAACAACTTTTGAGCGAGAAACCACACAACCTGTTATTGGTTTTGATATGGGAGGTGATTAATTTACGACTGACCGTGATACTTGTATTTATACAATTGTTTTGGTAAAAATTTTTTTTTGCTTAATCAATTTGTGGTGCTGTGGATATCATTGGTTTTAAGTTCTACCATAACGTGACCTAGCTCCAAAGGGAAAGTCCTAATCTTCTTGATCGTCATGAAAAAACCGAAAAACAGAATTTTGACTGAAAAAGCCAAAAAACTGATCTTATGATGGCTCCAAATCGCCCGACTGAATACCGCGTTTTATGCCCAATCATATAACTATGATATGATGCTTTCTGTGTGCTTTTTAAAGTAACTTTAATGTTCAGAACACTGCCTGGTTAGCCTAGTTTCTAAGACGCCATTGTATTGTGTGGGAGACTCTGGTTCAATTCCCGGCGGGACCAATGGTCTTAAAATAATGAAGAAGGTGCTACTTTTGATAAAACATCTGCAAATGGTTAGACCTTCGAACCTTCTCAGTTAAGGACGTCAAGCCGTTGACCTATTCTCTCGATATTCTATTTGAGTTTGAAAGAACATTAACACTTGTGGTCTGTCTACTGTCTGATTTTTAAGGGCATTTACTAATGTATTGAATTTGTATTTGAATCGCCGTTGCAGGTTATCTAAGACCCTCAATAAAGCTGACGCTGTATTTGCACGTAAATGACAGTGAAAAGCTCCTTAGAGAGTTGTCATTAAAAATTCTATATTTCTATTTCATTTGCTCAAACGTAGTGTTTTCTCCATTGGTAGGCACATCTACTGATGTTTCACGGTTTGCTGGTGACTATGAACACGTCTTTGAGACAACAACAGCGGGTGTGACTATTCAAGCACCACAGGTGATATTGTATGAAACTTACTTCTAAAATGCCTTTTCACAAAATATAGACCAAACTGAAATTTTGTTGATTGTATGTTGTTACTGCATCATATTTGCCGTCGTGAGAGTCGTTACCGTCATTAATAACTTTAATAAATTCATTTAAATATGATCTAGTGCGCTTTACATATATAATCATAAAAAATATTCAAATTGGAATTACCTATAAATATAAAATTCAATTTTAATACAATATCCTAAATATATGCCAAAAGAACTTAAAAATAATAAAAGATATCCTAACTAATTAATATAGTTTCAATGCAAACTATGTATATATGTATGTGTGTGTGTGTGTGTGTGTGTGTTATATAGTTAAAAATAAACGATAAACGATAAACGATTATTACAACTTTAACCACATTACCGTCAGCATCAGCACCAGCACCACCTTTACCATCATCATGATCATCATCATTATCAGCGCTATTACCAGCACCAGCAGCATCAGCATCAGTATGATCACCACTAGCACCATTATAATAAGTACCTGCATCACTGTCATCAACACCAGCACCACCTTTACCATCAGCATCAGTATCTTCACCACTAGCACCATTACAATCACTATCTGTATCACTGTCATCAACACCAGCACCACCTTTAAAATCACCATAATCATCACTATTATCAGCGCTATTACCAGCACCATCATCATTAGCATCAGTATCATCACCACGAGCACCACTGTAATAAGTACCTGCATCATTATCATCAACTCTAGCACCACCATTACCATCACCATCATCGCTATTATCAGTGGCGTCATCAGCACCATCATCAGCATTAGTACCTTCACCACTAGCACCATTACAATCAGTATCTATATCACTATCATCAAAAGCAGCACCAGCACCAACATCACCATCACCATCATTATCACTTTCATCAGCACCTCAAGTATTACCACTTGACCCCTACTTCCATTATTATTATCTCTATCAAAGGCATGGCAGCTATCTACTGACTACCACTGCCATCATTACCATCATCGCCTTGACAAACTACCACCGCCAGACCAAAAGTGCCATTATCACCACTAGTTTCTTCCTTTTTGTGATCATGTTGCTCATCTTCCTCGTCATCATCTTCTCATTACACCACCATTACCACAGCATCGTTACAACAGAAATAAAAAAAAGGTTTTATAGTATATTGTCTAATCCATTCCTGATGTAAAATGAAAGAGACGTGAATTGTGGCATTTTAATTTTAGGATAATCTGTAATTAACTAATGATAATTCTCCCTGACAGCTGGACATTAATACAGTGGCGGCAGGAGGGGGCTCTCGACTGTTCTACAGGTCAGGTTTATATGTGGTTGGACCAGAATCAGTTGGAGCCCACCCTGGGCCTGTATGTTACCGTAAAGGTACGTAACTAAGGGGATGTTTTAACCCTTCTTATCAGTCGATCTCCATTTCTCACGTGAAATTTTTAAGACATTTATTTTTGTATGTTTGAAAAAGAGCAGTGTGGTTGCTCATAGAACTTTTAATGAAGGTTTCAAAATTTGATTATGTTAAATTACAATATTATGACCTTTTGTGTGCAAATTGTATCCTTAAGATGTTCAAATCTTACAAGGCCCAGACAATAAGAGTAAAGTTATTACAAAAATATTTTTGTATTATTTTTTGTATTGATAAGTGAATAAGACTTTTCAACTCTATGTGGACGAGACACTTATCGTTAAAAGGTGAGATCTCATTAGAAATTATTTATAGCCTGAAAAGTGAATTAACTTTGGTGAAAAATTCCGGTCTTGGCAGATGGACCCGGTATTTAAAACCGAGACATTGTTTTCTGTGTTAACAATTCAAGTTTGAGAGTCAGATCAAAATTATTTCCAAACATCAGCTTCACGGCCTCATGATATCACTGCAAACACTCCATGCAAAAACAATTGAACCTCACAGCTAGTGAAACTCACTACCTTAGTGTAATCTAATGATATGCAAATATATTAGGCAGCAGAGTTAGAAATCTTTCAATTTCTTTGAAATCACAGGAGGGCAGTTGGCTGTAACAGACGCCAATCTTGTTCTCGGACGACTTCTTCCAGAGTAAGTAATTCTACGCCATTTGCAACAGTTGTTCAATGCGTGTGCTTTCTGGACCAGTTAGCATACACATTTAACAAAACACTTGTATTGTACCAACTCAGTAGTCAACCACGATAAGTGTACAAAACTTCAGAACAATACAGTTGCTTTAGCTCACTAGGTTTTTGATTTGTTTGAAAGATATACCGTTTCGCTGGATAATGAAGTTTAATTGAATCCTGGAAATATCAATCACACAACGAATTCAAAGCAGCAGTTTGTTAAGGGAGCAATTTTGAATTGCTTCAATCATGCAAAATGTTTCAATTGTACGCATATACAAGTAAAAAAGTTTAAGGTCGTGTTAGAAAACAATAAACAATTAGTCACAAGTGACAACTATACAGAAAGTATCATTGCTACGCTTGAATTAAAAAGACAGAAACCATGACTTTGAATAGGAAAATTTTCATCCAAGAATCTTAAGAGCAGCAAACATTTTAGGACATGAACTACATATTTAGGGTAGATTTTCTATCAAAAACATTAAATAATGGTGCATTACTCGTTTTGTACTTTGGTTTTGAGTGGATTGATGTTGTACTGTGGCTGATACTGTGTCTTTTAGTTAATGATTCCCGTGTGGGTGTGTAATTGGTTACATATGCATTTTTTAAAAATGTCGACTATCTCTTTATTCTTTGCTGTCAAAGTTTAACCAGTTCTTCTTTTAAAGGTTTTTTCCAAGGATATTCGGAAAGACGGAAGACCAGCCTTTGGACAAGGAAGCAACAGTAGCAGAGTTTGAAACATTGCGAAACCAGGTTTGTTGAAGAAACGAATAGGAGAAAAAGCTTAGCTGGATTGTTGTTTAAATACTTTATTAAACTATATCAGTGTTTTTTGTGAATGTTTGACAAAGTATGTACAATTATAATTAAACACAAATTGAGATAACAATTAATGTAAAGTATATATTAGGGTACAAGAGAAAGAGAGAGCGACTGTTTACGTTTATTAATAATGATAGTTTGATGTTTGCGTTAGAGGACTTGTAAATATGACTTAACGACCCCTAATTTTTGCTCAAATTTTTATCGTAATCAATCTGTTGTTTCATTTTATTGTAAACTTGTACTTGTTTAACTTGTTTTTGAAAGTGCTTATCTTGGAAGAATATTTTATGTTTGAGTACATGGTTAGCTCTGATTGGTAGAATAATCATAAAAGCCATATACGCGTTTATTGACTGAAATTATGATGAAGTTTGATGCTTTTCCTGATTGGCTAAAGTCGATGCTTTTTCACTTTTACAGCAGGATAATTAACCTATATTAATGAAGCGATCTTGCAGCTGTTATGTTAAACAGTTATCTCACAATATTACCCTCGGGGCCGGATTAAGAGTAACCCCAGTGCAATTTAAGAGTGAGTCAAATTAACTAAAGCTATACAAATCTCACATTTTCCAACAAAAGCATGGAACTCTGGTGACAAAAACTAAAAGAGGTGATGTGCTTACATCCTCACAACACCCTCTAAACACCCTCACAACACACACACAACACCCCCACAACACCCTCACAACACCCCCACAACACCCTTACAGCACCTTCACAACACCTTTACAACACCCTCAGAACACCCCAATACACCCTCACAACACCTTCACAACACCCTTACGACACCTTCACAACACCCTTACCCCTTTGATCTTGCCCTGGTCCTTATGGTGTTGAACAAAACGTTGTAACCTATAAGTAGAATTTGTTTCAATGTTTTATGTCATCTTAAGTTGTAAGTTGCTATTTTCTATTGGATCACAACTTTGAATTTGTAATTTGAACTTCTCATTTGAGATCAGAACTGCAACCAGGACAAGTAGAATTTAACAACATAAACAACAAAAATTTAAAAGTATTTTAATACACTGGAATCTGTTCATCCTAGCATTTCGACAAATCCATGTCCATTGAGGCGATAGCGATGGGGTTTATAAGAGTTGCCAATGAAGCAATGTGCCGACCAATCAGAGCACTGACCCAGGCTAGAGGGCATGACACCTCCAAGCACGTGCTGGCGTGTTTTGGTGGTGCTGGGGGCCAACACGCTTGTTCCATCGCTCGGTCACTTGGCATGTCTACAGTCTTCATTCATCGGTATGCTGATTTTAAGTTAGTTTAATTTTGGGAGTGAAAAAAACAAAACCTATTTTAATCTTAACTTGTGCACTTCGCCTTGAACATGAAGTTGTAAAGAGAGGCTTTCCATTTGCTGTTGTTGGTATCAAATTATTCAGCTACATCCACTAAGATAGGACATGAAACATTTAGTAGCAGTTTTCCTCTTTCCACAGCTACGCCGGGATACTGTCTGCTTATGGGATTGCACTAGCGGATGTAGTGCATGAAGCACAGGAGCCATGTGCCTGCCAATACACCAGAGGTTTGTAGCTGCGAATGATAGAATTATGTCAAATTCTTTGTTTAAATAAATTTGTCTTCCCACATTCTTATGGCGGTGTTGACTGACGCAGTTGATAAGGTCTCTCTGCCTTATATCCACAAGGCTTGATCCCCAGCTCTGCTGAGATTTGAATCTTTGTGTGATCTTCTTTTCCGCCAAAATTAACTTGTCTTTCCATCCTTCCGGATACGTAAATGAGTAACAGAATCTGCTTGGAACTAACCTGTGATGGATTAGTGTCCTGTGCATGGAGAGTCAAAGACTTTCATCCTCTTAACACTATGGAAACCGGAGATAAGCATCGATTCCAGCGAGCCAATAACAAAATAATACCAATACATTTTATAAACTAAGGCGCCACTGTCAAAGATGTTCTATTGAAAGAAACGATTTTTATAAGTAACCATAGCAATAGCGTTACTTTCTGATGTCGTGTAAAAGTACTAGATTTTTATGTTAAAACTCACTTAGTATTTCATTGGTCTTGATATAATAAATCATTATATTTGTTTTCTGCACAGAGTCCTTTTCTTACATTGACAAGAGGATCGATGCGTTGACTCAAGTTTGTATCGAGGAGCTGAAAAGACAAGGATTTGAAAAGTATGCAACATTACTCCCCTTTAATACTATAAATACTTTAATACTATTTCTATTAAAACTTGCAGATGAAGCTGCGAGAATGAAAGTTTATGATTTACCCTTTGATTATCGGTATAGGATTTAATCGATGATGGGAATGCCGTATTATGGATAGTTGACCTATGTATAACGTACATATTACGGGCTTCAAATCGAATATTATTTTTTCGTTGCAAATGCTTTTTGACAAGTATGGAGTTCGATTTAACAAAGAATAGTTTAAGGCAGGTATACTTTTTCTCCTTTTTAGGTATTTTTATTTATTTTCAAAATTCGCTACAGGACGGAGCAGAGTAGGAGTGCAGGCAATAGGAAATACACTGTATGGTCCCCTTTAGGCTAAGGTTCCCTGGCCGTAAAGAGCTTTGTATCTACTTAAGCTATATACTATTAATAGTTTGCCGATTAATTAATTAGTCAATGAGCCAATTAAATATAACTTTGAATGGAAGATTATGCACATTGAAATCAATTCTTTCTGTAGGAGTCAGATCGTAACAGAACCTTACCTACATATGCGATACGACAGAACCGATTGTGCTCTGATGTGCACAGCGTCACGGACCGAGGTATGTATGAAGTATGTTACAAATTCCAATATGGCGTCGTACTGACGCAATGCAGAAGCACAAAACCGGTTTATTTCCCTTCTTCTTTCTGTGAAAGTGTGTAAAAAGCCTTCAAGTTGCTTTTTTCTATCTGACATTTCTTGTTTTTAACCAGGCTGGAGAAACCTCATGCCGCCATGGAGACTTCAAGAAAACATTTGATGATCGGTTGGTAACTAGTTACCAGTGTCTTTATCAAGTCTAGAGCCAATAACAAGGCATTAGTTCATGCTGTAAAATAATCATTTGTGGCATTTAAGGTATATTTTTTCCGTTTTCAATCCTGAAAAAATATATTAAACACTAGAGGCAGTGCTTCATCACATTTCCAAACACTGAGAAGAGAGTAGAAAATACGACGCGCAGCGGAGCATTTTTGAAGAAATTCGAGGTGTTTGAAAATTGTTATGAAACTTTGTCTCGAGTGTTTGATGTATCTTCTCAATCGAAACTAAAATGAAGGAGTAAACGAAGAAATAAAATCGTAAAAAGATATGCTAATTAAGATCACATTTCCAAACCATGGTCACGGTTATGCTTTCTTTTGTTTTACATGGAAAAAAAGAGTGGTGCGAGCTGTGTTAATTTCTGATAATATTTTATATTGTTCCCGTGCCCAAATAGTCATTTTTTGGGGCAATATGTTTTTATTTATGATTGTGCCAGGTAGTATGTTGAGCATAGAATATTTGCGAATATAATTTTTGCGAAGGATGCCCAAATATTCTTTTTTGGTTCAATATGTTCTTATTTAGGATTAGTGATGTTTAATATATAATTAT
>JAOBAY020082926.1:0-10681 GCA_025331085.2 Zoanthus sociatus
AACATCCAGAAGCTTCAGTTAATTCAAAACTTTGCTGCCCGGATTATCACTGGCCTACGAAAGTACGATCATGTTACCCCGGCCCTAAGCAATTTAAACTGGCTTCCAGTGGAGAAACAACTAAAATTCAGAGATGCAACAATGATTTTTAAATGTCTTAACCACCTAGTACCAACCTATTTGTCTGAGAAATTGTCTAAACGCTCTGATGTTCATACCTACAGAACTCGTTCTAACAATGATCTTAATCTTCCACGCTGCAGAACTGTCACTGCCCAACGATCTTTTTTTTATCATGCTGTTAAATATTATAACTCACTTAGTCCTGAAACCAAACTTTGTAAGACACTTGCAAGCTTCAAAAGGTCCCTTAAGGCTGAGTTGCGCAAATAGATTCTGAACAATGTTCTGCCAATTTTGTATATTTGTCTGTTTTAGTTTTTATGGTTATTTTAATACATCCTTTTAACTTTTTTTAGAAACATTGTAATTAGCTTAGATAGTTTAGATAGATTAGATAGAAAATAATATTTCATTTTTATTGTAAATTGGTTCAGAATAGCCCTATAGGAGAACCAATAAAAGTTTATTATTATTATTATTATTAAACTGACTTCCCATTTCAGCTACTATCGTAGGGTGTGGCAAGTAGTGCTACTCACGTCAGGGCTGCAAATAAGTGTCGGTCATCGGTCATTAACCGGCCATATTCATTGCTTTGACCGACCAAATCTTGAAATGGCCGGTCAACTGTCTGGTTGAATTTAATCTATGCATGTAAATTTTCAGAATCTATCCTTCATTATTTTCCGTCCTGGTTTCTTAAAGTCCCTAATTACTGAAAGAGAAAACTTCAAGATTAGCACTTTGAATAAATCTCCTCATTAAACGCCCAAATAATATTAACCCGGTGAAAAAAAAAACCTGCGAGGTTTTTGGCATCGATAAATTTCGTTTAAAATGGTAAGCGAAATTTCATACGAACGCAGGTCCCTTGTGGTATGTGTGGCGAATGATGACCACCAACAACGAAGTCCCCCAGTTGTACATAGTTAAGACAACAATTTGGTTTCTGATGCATGTTTTATTATTCACTCATGCATATATACATGTTTGAGTTGAATACTACAGAAACATTTAGTTTCCTCGTTAACAGTACTTCAAATGTGGTGACACCACAAATGCGAATACTTTACAGGAAAATACAGTTCAAACTTACACTGTGTGGCGGGAACACATTTGCAATATTAAACAAATCAAACATGACTCGGATTTGTCAACCCCTTGAAAACTTTCACTGTAAAACAGAAGAAAAAAACTTATATACGACCTTCAGAAAGATTAAAACTTAGTCATTCTTATTTTAAGTAGTGTTGAAATGAAATAAAATTTGCATCTCGACACAATAAACGCACAATATACAATTAAAAATGTTAAGCTCATTTTAAACACTCATTTTTCTCACGAAACTATTATATTTCTTCGCTTCAGGAGGAATATTTTTGATATTCTATCTATTCTTATTTTGAACGGTCAATTAAAGACATCTAATTCAGTTTAAATTAGTTTATTGAATTAATTTTTTAGGCCTCCAACTATCTAGTGCCTCGGCCACTTCTTTTTACTATGCGTAAAATTTGATGTCAGAACAAATTTTTTGTTAATTTTGTTTAGACTTAAAAGAGCAGAAGCAATTAATCGGTTCTTCATCATTGACCGCAATCTAATTTTAATCCGTCTTGTTTGATTCTGTGTCCTCTGCACGAAGAACAACCCCTTAATAATAAAATGAAGCTCCGGCGAGTTCCAGATTATTGTTTGGTGAAACAAACAGGTAGGTTGAAGTTTGTACGAGACTTTTGGATTGTTAGCATGAATTCAGAAATTTATTGCCTTGTTAAGAACGATGTAATCAAATAACTGACTTCTAATTCTAACGTACGCCGTTTTACGAGTTCAAAATGTACTTGCGCCAGTCTCAAAGAAAATGCCTTAACAACGTCAATGTCCGTATCCACATTCAGCAGGTTTTTAATTCCCTAAGGAATAACCCAAAATATATTTTTGATCCATGGACAGTAAGCATTTCCCTCGTAATTGGATAGAACATAATGATATTTGTCTAAAACATTAAAATTATAAAATAAGTGTAATATCGAAAAATTTTCAAGTCTATATTAATCTTTGACGCATAAGAGCTGACGTATACCTAAGTCCCACAGCCAACATCAACAATAACTTCCCTTTCATTAAAATCTCTCCGTGTTTTCCTTTAAGAGAACCATCCTTAATTTAAATAATTAAGTACTGCAAAAAGGCATTGCCTTGCTATAACAAGTACTTACTATAACAATTTTCACTGAAAAACTGTATTTTAAGACAAACCGGAAAACGTTTGGGTTTTGATAGATTTTCAATGCCTTAGATTTTACTGTTAGTTTCAAATAAATCTGATAAAATCAATATCAATCCCACAAGTAATTTGTTCTATTCAACTGAAAACTAAAAATCACCTCAACCCGATTTCAACGAATTCCCATTTGTAGGTACTATAAGAAAAATATTAGGAAAAAAAATCTGTTTTTAGGATGTGGGTGCACAATGGAAAAAGTGATAAAACAATGACGTATAGTTCTGACTTTAAAATTCAGTGATGCCAGAGAACGCACCATTGCATCTGTCTACAAAAACTAAATTACATAGTTTATATATATGAACTACAGAAAACCGAAATGAAAAAATAAGAAACATTTTTATCTTCACTTCATGAAATGTCCTTTCGATATGAAAGCAATTGCGTGTCGTACAGGAGCAGGCAAGATACTGAAAGTGGAAAGTTAAGTCACTTACGTAAAATTTTTTTTACAAACTATCACTACCACTGGTGTTATTGCCACAGGCTGTGGCTTAAGGTTTGGCCTGTTGGCACGTGAGTGCCACCTACTTGGTACATGTTTATACCGTATGCGCTATTAGTTGTTGGTGCCGTTTTACTGGACGCTGCATACTGAACAGGCTGCTGTGAAAATGAAACAGGTCGTTGTGGAGCCCACGTGCTTGCTGTAGCTTGCTGGTTAAATGTATGCTGACTGACGAATGATGGCTTTTGAGTTGGTATCTGGTTATTCATATGCATATGTTGCAGCTGTTGTTGTATTTGATTAACCTGCAGTCAAGAAGATAATAGCACGTTCAGAAAAACTCAGCCAACCTCTTGCTTAGTAACAAACCGCACGTATATCGAAACTTACTTTCTTATATTGAGGTGTATATAATTATAGGCCAATCCGAAATTGCGCAGAAAACTGTGGCGAGTTTCAAAGTTTGACCAATGAATATTCTGACACCGCTACATGAAAGATCACGTTGAGAATGGTCAAATGACCAAGTTTGATGTTTTGAGGGTAAATAGACAGGCTATGGACCCTGAAACATGTTTCAAATCCATAGAAATGTATATAATGTTGAGACAGCGACCCCCAAAACCATATAAAAAAAAACTCTTAAAATATTGTATCAGTTGTGTGGCAACAGTGAAACCCCATAATTTACCCACCATTCGTTAAAAAGCCAAGATGAAAATCACGTATGATTGCCCATTTTTAAGAGAAAAGACAGAAATCACAAAAATATCAAGAGTTGGTTTATACTGTTTTGGGGAACGCTGTTTCGAGGACCACAACCTGGTCTCTGTTAACCCACAAAAGATCAAACTTGGTCAAATGACAAGTCTCAACCTGATCTCTCTCGGGTATCGATTGGTTAAACTTTGAAACTCGTCCCAGTTCCTTGCGCAATTTTACAATTTTTAGTACCCCTGCGAAAAAAAAAATGATTGTACTCAAATTATCTTTGATTTACGGCAAATTAATTTTCAGCAATCTGGGTTTATGGCTGGGTCCTGAAAGTGACTGGCAATAGACAAGAGCTACATTATTGCCCACTGATATTCAAGCAAAAAGTCATAAGAAGCCAAGTTGTAAAGTATTTTTATTAGAAAGATTTCATTAAATATTATAAACTACTAATAAAACAAAAACCTATCAGGTAATGTTTTCTGTTGCAAAACTCGTCATCATTGGGTATCCGGTTGTTTCGCCAACTAGTTCTTTTACCAACGACCAGTTCGCCAACATCTTAGGTCGTTTCGCTAACCTTTTTAAGGCGTTTCACCAACGCCCTACAGGTCAATTCACCAACGTCTTAGTTTACTTTTTAAAATAAAAGTTTACCGTTACTTGTGTGTGTTGTCATTTATTTCACTCCCTCAACGGAATATTCCAAGCCTACATAAGCCTAAGTGTGAATCAGTGACGCTACCTCTCCCGTTCATATTTTTTTTATATGAACACTAACGGGGGGAGGTAGCGTACAGATATATAACAATACACATTAAATGCAAAAACTAAACTTTGCAGCCCTGCCCAAACCAGATATATATCGCAAGACAAGCCAACTGTCTACGTCAAAAACTCCGGCCAGAACACCCATGACATCTTGAATTCGAACTGATGTATCCTCGATGGTTAAAATTCAATGATGTGTCTTTAACTGGAGACAGACCGTCTGGAGGAAGGTGTGTATTGCGTTTTATTTGTTGGCAAAGTCACAAAAATACTACATAGGAAAGGTCGTTTTAAAAGAAGTTTCTAATATCATCTGATACTGTAGCATTAACATTTATAATTTTTTGATACCCTTTTTTATTTTTTTACTTTAGGTATAAGAGCTTGGCCTTCAGATAGGTTACTGCGGCGACGATGGGTCTTCCGGTATAGCCACAAGATAACGGCCCTCCCATTCCTCCCACACCGACAAACCATGCCGATGTTCGTCCACCTTGAGGCCCAAGCCCTGACAGAGCAGCTGAGGAGTCTGGTGAACTACATCAGGCGACAATGAATCGAAAGCCCAGTGTTTACGCCAAGAAACTGGTGCGCGTACAAAAAGCCCATCCGGACTAGTAATGATGTGGGAGGTTGCCATAAGGCACTCAGTCGCTGTGCGGGAAGACAATGCGCTTTGCCGTTGTATTAATTAATTGAATTGCTTGCTTGGGAGGCAAAACTAACAGCCGTTACAATCAGGCTTGTCGCAGACAATAACATTTCAACGTTGGGTGACTAAAAATATTCAGGCTAAGTTATTTAGAAGTTGGGGAAAATACGAGAACGGAGAAAAGACTGCCGCACAACTACTTAAAACTTGCTCTTACCTTAACGGACCAGCTCGTCTAAATTAAATATTATTGTAAATAGGTTTCAAGCTTTTGATGATAAATAGGTTTTACTTAGGTTTTGAACATAACTCCATAGTTTTTTTGTGCTTCCTAATACTTTATACTGGTTCCTTTATACTATGTATTGTGATATAATTGCTGTTGATATCAAAGTTTGATATTCTTATTCATTTCTAAACTCAATTAAAAGATGCAAATTGTTGGAAGTCAGTCATGCGAAACTTACAGGGACTCATATTTTTGGTGACCCAAGGATCAGGATAGCATTTCTAACATCAATAAGAAGAACCTTTTATTTTGTTAGTTTTGAATATCTGACGTTGGCGAACTGACCAGTAGGATGTTGGCGAAATGACTTAGAACGTTGGCGAAACGTTGGCAAACTATTCGTTGGTGAAAAAACTTATTGGCGAAACAACCGTAATTCCTTATTTGATGTTGTCGTCATCTGCGACTCTGAGAAGCGGCTATGAAACAAGATGACAGAAATTTCTACAACTTAAAATACCCAGGGTTATTGCTAAATTTTTGCACAGAAGGTAAAACACCAGCAATATCAGGTAACTTGGGATTTCACCTTTAAACGGACGAACATTAGTTGGATAATTTCGGTAAATATTTCAGTGAAACAGCTGGTAACATTTACTTGAACAGCCGGTAAAAATAACTGGTTACTGGCTCTTAACAAGAACCCTGAATACCACAACAAAAGCTTGAACTAAAACAAAAGGCGTTTTGCAGAAGTGCTTAAAAGTGTATGAGAGATAGTTTCATATACATTTTAACAATGCAATTGATGTTAATGAAACAATGGAACTCAGTAGGCGGAACAAGTGCATGAAACGTTGCTCATTTCCAAGAGTAAATCTCTCTCCCACAATTACAAAACAGTAAAATTCATAAAGCATATATGCAGTACCTGTTGAGCTTGCTGAGGGGCAGCATATTGTGGTATGGTTCCTGGTACTGCTTGCTGCTGGAAACCGCTAGCCATTGTCCCGTATGAGTTGGTTATCAACTGTTGCTGTTGGGGTTGTGCGTTTTGCTGTGGAAAAACGTACATGCCACCGGGAACACCAAACATCTGTGGCTGCTGGCCACCAGTGCCCTTGTATAATGCCATGATGCTGTCTGCAGATTTCAAATAACCAATTTTGAACAAACTAGCTTAGCTAAGAATCAAATTCCAAATATTCAGCATTTTACCTAACGATTTCAGTATGTGTTACATGCGAGCTGCAAGTACAAGTCGATTTTTCATTCTGTAGATCACAGAATGAAACAAGGTTTATTATTGATTAAACAAGATGGGGGTAAGCTTTCATTCTTTCCATTGGTTATAAATTTGTGTCCTTTACATGCAGAAAAAAATCGTAAGTCTTTAAACGACTTGGTATTAGTATCACTCAATCAGTAATTTATCGCAAACTAGGCATTCTGGGTATCTACTTAAATCAGCACTTAATTTCAGTAGCCCCCTTGTACTGAAAACACATGTATTTCTATGCATATTTTTTCTAACTTAATCAGTGATGTCTTTTCCTATGCGTAATTGAGTGACACTTAAAGCATTTAACCTCTCAGTCTCATGGACACTGAGGTTTTGTGCATCATAGTCTGGTGACTCGTAGTGCGATTATCCTCTTACCTAATTGTCATTGATATGTATATGTACTGCATCTTGATTAAAACATACAACAAAATATCTCTAAAAACAAAGAACTCTTATTTAAAATAAGTAATAAAAAGAAATAAGAATAATTCACTCCGTCACAAAGTGAACAATTTAAATTTTAAGTGAAAAATAAAATATAAAAATCTGTCTTTTTAAGACAATGCAGTCATAAAAATTCCATAATAAATATTCCCATCGTTCAAAAATCATTCATTTAATTCCCTAAAAAGTAAAACGCTGATGTTGGTCCTTTCAACAATGAAATTAAAACATGTAGTTCATTCAACTATAAATTGAAATGTTTAGATGTCGCTTTAGGTGAAGCTAGTATTCAAGAAGTCACACAAAAATTCAATTATGAGATAGGAATTTCAGCAGGCAAAAAGCAAAACATTTGCTTATTTGCATAGTGTGGTACTCTTTACAGGCTAATTCAAATGAAGTCGGAGCAAGGTTTGCATGCCAAATTATAAACTACTCAAAATATCAAAAAATTAATAACAGCTGTAAAGAGAACTGTATAACTGTTACTAAGACATTTAGTGGGCTTGGTTTGTGAACACAGGGTTCAGGTGAAGCATGCACAACGAAGAAAATTAATAACAAAAACAATCTTTAGATGTAAACCCCTATATATTTTCTATTTTCAAAACATTTTTTTGTAAATACTAATTTCTGTACCATATGTTTTAGAAAGAACGGGTAACGCTGTTTCACTTTGTTATGCTGAAAACTACAGTAAAGGTCTAAGTCTACTGTACATAATGTCTTCAATCAAAGTTCCAGGAGAGTTTTTGAAATGATATCAACAACCAACCTTTAGTGGATTTTGAATCATCTTTAAGCAACGATTTCTCAGTTTCTTCTTGAGCCACAAATGCAGAAGCCTGAAATAAATAAAATTATAAGTTGAGGTCTATTGCAAGGTCATAGTTAACAATGTCGAAAATATTTAGTTAATAATTAGAACTTTTTAATAAAATATAAACACCCTTAAAGCAACTACAATATTATATGGTTTAAACCTTACTTTTGTGAGTAAGATTGTGCCATATGGCATTTTTCTACATTACAAAACAAACACAGCAGTCTGAACACTCGCCCGTGTTATAAAAAAACTTTTACAGGGAAAAGAGGACAATGAAAAGAAAAGAAAATGCTTGGCTATACTATGCTTTTTCTCAACTTTCTTTGGGTTCTTGTCACAACCTGTGTGCTATATTACTGTAAGGAGCATCTTTTATGATCAGGAATTGAGTTAAGGGTTTTTACAAGTTGCCAACTGGATTTCCAACTGAAAGTATTCAGGAGCCAAATAACAATTATAATAAAAATTCCAAGAGCCCTTTTTGTTAAAGTCCATATTTTATTATATCACCTTTTTTATCTTTTAGATGAAAAACAGAACCCTTTAGCAACACTTAATTCAAAAAATGAACAGTTTTTCACAGCTATGGCATTGCATTAACGTTATACAGTACAGTGCTAACACAGTAGTCAGACATATTGAGCAAACTCAATATAGTGTTAATGTTGTGAAAGGTAGTGCCACCAGAGGTGGTTGGGGCTCAGAAATCAGAAAAGAACCGAAAATAACTTTAGATGTCCAACATGTGTGAGGGGAGTTGTAGCAGTGCCACAAAGATTGGAGGTAGAAGAAGATGGTATGGAAATACATGTAGTAGACAGCTTTCATTATCTTGTTGATGTGATTTCAAGTGGACGAAGGGTAAAATTTGCAGTAAGGGACAGGATTTCATATGCTTGGAGAAAACTAGAAGGAATTGCTGAGCTTGCTAGTAAGCCATAGCATTCCATTAGAGGAAAGAGCAGAGGTTTACTGTGCATTTACAAGGCATACATTGCTGTATGCTGCGGAAACTTGGGTACTAAATGGAACGATTAGAGGGACCGCTAGCTAGTTGTGATAATAGAATGTCGCGATACATGTCAAGACAGAATTACTAATGAAGAGGTCAGAAGAATTTTGAACAGGAAAACAAGGTTGAGATTGTTAGGTCAAAGAAAATGTAGGCATGAGAATGGCATACACTTAGAAGAGCATTAGAGCCAGATGTAAAAGGTAGAAGGTAGGTAGGCCAAATAAGACTTGGAGTAAAGTGGAAGAAAAGTGAGAGGCAGAGGAGAGAAAACACTGGATGCAACTCATATCCCATCCAACCCCAGTAATGGGAAACTATGAACATTAAACAAAGAAGAAGAATACAATGATGATGATGTTGATGAGAACTAGCACAGTAAAGTAATGAAAAACAAAAAATGGATCGCATAGGACTTATTGTGAATGGATGCTAGACTCTGTGGTGACAAAGATGTGGTTACTGGATGCTTTACAAGATGGCTTATTTACAAAAGATTGTATAATAAACTTCTAACTTAACAGTGACAACTGTTTACCCTTCTAACTAATGCCACATCATTTTAGAGAAAAAAATGTTAACTAACACTTTAGTTCACCTGATTTACTTGTCCCAATGCAGCATCATGTCCTTGAAATCCACCAAAATCTATTAGCTAAAAATCAAAAACAATAAAACTTGTAACCAAGTTTGTTTTAATATGGTTGTTATAATAAAAACTACTAATAAATATAATAAGTGTGCATAATTAAGAATAAAAGAATCAAATTTCTTCAATGCAGGCTAACAAAATATTCATAATTTTAGAATTAAATTTTGTGCCAAGAGAACTGTAAATACTGTAACACTGATTCTACAAGTCAAGAGAAAAGTAAGAGTGATGCCAACTGTTTGCATTCTGTTGAACCAATACATTAATTTTAGCCTCATCTCCCACTTGGCATTGGAAAATCTCAACAAATAAGACAAAAATATTAAGCAAATTATATCAAATATTCAACACTTTCAATAAAACTTTTTCTTACAATACTTTTTCAACTTGAAAATAAACAAATGATTTATTGAACCCAAGGAGATGATGGATTTTAAATAAAAAAAAATTAAGAAGGGGTTAAAGATTAATTTAAGTAATGCTACTTGATAATTTCCCTCCTCAACATATGCCCATACCATCTCATCCCATTCATCATTTCCATCTGAACCACTGTCTCCTTCAATCCTAACATCTCCATTTGTCCCTCTGTCCTCTTTTTCTCCATCACCTTTTCACCACACAATACTCTCACCATTGCTCTCTCAGTCATTCTGAAAATTGCCATCTCATTTTCCCTCAAACACCATGTCTAACTCCCATAAAACATTGCTGATCTTACAGAATTCTGATAAACCACTCCTTTCATGAGTTCAGAAACTCTCCACATTCCTTGAAATTCACCCACCCAAATCATCCTCTTGCTGTCACAACCTTGCAACCACCAACTTGCATTCACCCTATCCCCCAAATAACAGAAACCTCTCACCGTTTAATCCATCGACTTGCTTCTTGCAACTTCCATATACAAAATCTCTCCCCAACCTCGGGGTCACCCTCTTTAGTTTTGTGCATCTTCCATGGATCCATTTCCCACATTTCACACACAACACTGACTTTGCCATTACTTGCTTCCCACAAATACCACATGGATCTATGTTACTTACAGACACTTCACCTTCTGCCCCACTCACTACCACTTTTGTCTTCCCTTCACCTTCAATGTCTTGCTCTCAAATGGCGTTGAAGTTGGGCGTTGAAGCACCCTTGAGAAGTGCTGAAGTTTGACAGTTTTCAATGATGTTTTGTTCAGCCCAGTGAGTCTGTACTTTATCGGACAACAATTTATTATGTAC